>ML373370.1:5727-67119 GCA_005239525.1 Nicotiana knightiana | reverse complement strand
AAACTACCCTGACCCCAACCCACACATAACCCTGTGCGTTCGCACTCCCTTGAGTGCGTTCGCTTAGGTTAAACACCTGGACACCAGAAAATGACTATTACACCAGATTTTTCACCAAGTTTGCACTCCCACACCTACCTGAAACTCACCCGAGCCCTCGGGGCTCAAAATCAAATATATACACAGCCTCAAAAATATCCTACGGACTTACTCGATCAATTAAATCACCAAATTAACATCAAAAACAAGGAATTAAACCTCAAGATAAATGAAATACTTCAAAACTTCTTAAACTTTCAAATTTTCCATTTAAGGTCCTAATTACGTCAAACGGATTCCGTTTCTTACCAAACTTCACAGACATCACATATAAATCATATCGAACCTGCACCGGGCTCCAGAACCATAATACGGGCCCGATACCACAAGTTTCACATTGNAGTCATCCCATATAAATCATATCGAACCTGCACCGGGCTCCAGAACCATAATACGGGCCCGATACCACAAGTTTCACATTGAATTTCATTTTCAAAAACCTTTATATTTTTCAGAAAATAATTTTCTTTAAAAATTTATTTCTCGGACTTGAGACCTCGGAATTCGATTCCGGGCACACGCCCAAGTCCCATATTTTCCTACGGACCCTCCGGGGCCGTCAAATCACGGATCCGGATCCGTTTACCAAACATGTTGATCAAAGTCAACTTTATTCAAATTTCTAATACAAAATTATTATTTTTACCAGTTTTTCACATAAAGGCTTCCCGGCTACATGCCCGGGCTGCACACGCAAATCGAGGTAATATAGAAGGAGGTTTTCACGACCTTGAAATATAGAATTAGCTAGAAATATATGGGATGACATTTTGGGTCATCACACAAGCTTAGTCGGTATTTGGTCGGTAAAGTAGTCAAAATGTTAACCGGGCTGGTCAGACTTGCTTGGTCAAAGAAACATTGACATCAGTGAAAAAGTTTTAATAATTATATTATTGTAAAATAAAGATAGAAAGGATATCAAATAGATATAACGTAGCTGCTCAGCATATACAGTTTTACTTCCCAAAACCCGGAATGTCACCATAGTCACAAGCTATTTAACAAATATGGCTCTATACAATGAAACATCGGGAAAATGTACAAGTCTTTCTATGCATATGCTAAAGTAGAAGGGGACTCGTGGGATTCTGCGGACGCGGCAGAATTACCTCGCGGTCTCCTGGCTGCTGGTAGACAACTCCTAGCCACGATACTGAGTGCTGGTACCTGGATCTGTACATGGGGAAAATATGTGCAGGAAAGGGCGTGAGTACTCCATATTCGGTACTCCGTAAGTGCCAAGCCTAACCCCAGTCAAGTAGTGATGAGGTCAGGTGGAGGCCCTACTGAGTTTGTAAAACAAGTCAATATACAATTTTGAAACAATGAGAGATAGACGAGCAATGATAAACAGGATTGACGAAAACGGAAAGATTTAAAAACATAAATAGAGCCCTCGGCTCAGCACAACATATATCTCAACAATAAATGTGCAATGCAGTACACGGGAAAAACTCCCGGATCTCAATTCGTAGTCCCAATTTAAATATGCTATGCAGTACAGGGGGAAAGCTCCCGGATCTCTGTCCGTAGTCCCAATTTAAATATGAATGCAGTACAGGGGGAAAGCTCCCGGATCTCGGTCCGTAGTCCCAATTTAAATATGCAAAGCAGAAGCAGGTCAATTATGGATTAAGTAAACAATCCAGAAAACATCAGATAAGGATAGAGTAAAACTACCTAAGCATGATGTGACTAGTAGAAAATAAGAGGAATTCAAGCCAGAACAGATAGACATGTTACTCTTAGGCTATCTACTCATTTAAGATAGGAAACAGTAATATATGAATGAAAATGAGCGATTTCATGGGAGTAAAATAGGATTTTAGCAACAATGACCCGTATATGCACTCGTCACCTCGCGTACACGGCGTCCACATAACAAAAGTACAAAATGCCTAAGGGAAAGTTCCCAACACAGAATTAGGCAAGCCACTTACCTGGACTGCACTAATCAACTCAATACCAAGCTCTTGCCACGAGTATCGGACTTCGGGTGGCCCAAATCTATTCAAATCGATTGCACGGTGTAAATATTACTTCAAGGGAACAAAATAGCTAATTATTTATAAGCTAGTACGCGAATTTAGAAAATTTGACCAAAAAGTCCCCCGGGCCCACGTCTCAGAATCGGGTAATTTATATTTTTCGAACACTCATTCACTCACGAGTCTAACCATATAAGAATTTCTCAAATCGGAGGTCAAATACCCAACCAAAACTTAATAATTCGGCCTATGAAGTTCATCCCACTTTTCCCATAATTTTCGAAATTAAAGGTTGAATTTAAGATTGGAATCATGGAATTTGATCTATAAGGGATAGAAATCACTTACCCAAGTTACCCAGGTGCAAAAGTCTTCAAAAATCGCCCTTCTCGAGCTCTCAAATTCGAAAATATGAAAATGGCATAAACCCTCAGATTTGGGGTTTTAATATTCTGCCCAGACATTTGCCTTATGCGATCGCGATTAAAGGTTTGCGATCGCGGACCTTCTGATCCTACAGCAATGCGATCGCGTCTGAGGCCATGCGACCGCATAGAGGAAAACACTACACCTCCCCCAGCCTAAGTATGCCTTACGCGATCGCGATCATGGGCGTGCGATCGCGGAGACCAACTGACCAGAACAATGTGATCCCGGCTGGACTTATGCGATCGCGAAGCACAATCTCTGACCACCTCCATCTAACACTACGCGATCGCGGACTGATTCCCGCGATCGCAGAGAACACTTATCTGCTGCTGTAAAACCAGAAAACCAGCAAAGGATTTAGGCCAAAATATGCCCGTTTGGGCACCCGAAACACACCCGAGGCCCCCGGGACCTCAACCAAACCTTCCAACCAACCCTAATACCTTATTCAAACTTGGTCGAGCCTTAAAAACACATCTTGTAACATCAAAATCATCAATTATGCATAGATTCAAGCCTAAGAACTTAGGAAATTTCTAGAATTCACATCCGACGCCGAAACACGTCTAAACTCATCCGAATGACGTCAAATTTTACACATAGGTCATAAACGACATTACGGACCTGCTATCGCTTTTGGAAATCCATTCCAAGTCCGATATCAAAATCTCACCTATCGGCCGAAATCACCGAATTTCTAACTTTCGCCAATTCAAGCCTAAATCCACAACCAACCTCGAAAACACATTCCGAGTATGCTCCTAACCCCGAAATCACCCAACGGAGCTAACGGAGTCGACGGAATTCCATTCCGGATCCGTCTTCACACATCTCTAGCTACAGCCAGATTTCTAAAGCTAAAATCCACATTTATGGACTATGTGTCCAACATCACCCCGGATTTCATCACTCAACGCACCGACAAGTTCCAATAACATAAATAGACATGGGAGAAGCGGTAAATAGGGGATCGGGGCGCAAATTCGTAAAACGAACGGCCGGGTCGTTACACCTTGACTTTTATATACTTTGAACTAGACAAATAGAACCGGTTTTGAACTAGTTGTAATAAGCTTTAACTTAGTTTTGTTAGTTTAATTTGTTAGTTCTGTTGAACTTTAATTTGTTAGTTTTAATGTATTTTTTGAATTGTGTTGTTGTTGTTGTGGTGGAGATTTTGGTATAGAATTGTATTGTATGTATTGAATTATATTTTATTTAGGGATTTTGGTATGCTAGCAGGTGGTGTAGCTGCCAAAACATGTATTTTATGCCAAAATTATAACCCAGAGAAGCGACCAAAGTTGGTCGCTTTCCTATTAAATTTTTTTTTTCTGGGAATTAGCGACCAACTATGACTAAAAAAAAAATTAAAAAATTAAATATTAGTGACCAAGATTGGTCGCTTATGAACCCAGATTTTAAAATTAGCGACCAACCTTGGTTGCTATTGTTAAATATATATATTTTTTAAAATAATATATATTTTAATTTACCGACCAATGTTGATCGGTAATTTAAATTATAATAATTAATTAAATATAGTAATTTAAATATATCGACCAACTTTGGTCGGTAAATTTAAATTATTAAAATATTATAGCGACCAAAGTTGGTCGGTATTTTGTTTACAGTGCACAGTTGGTCCTTTTACCTTAGCGACCAAAGTTGGTCGCTAACAGTTGGTCCTTTTACCTTAGCGACCAAGGTTGGTCGCTAGTTAGCGACCAACTTTGGTCGCTAAGGTAAAAGGACCACCAATATAGCGACCAAGTGTGTTTGGACGCGTTTTGATCGGTAATTTGACATAAGCAACCAAGTTGGTCGTTATTTTGGGTCGCCTTTTACCAAATTTCTAGTAGTGATAGTAGGTGCAAAACAATATCTTAATATCAAATCAAACACGGGATAAAGCAATATCAAATTTTACACCAATGATTATTTCCTTTAGTACATCAAACCATATGAGACCTAAACGTCTGAGAAAACTAGTCTCACAAAACAAAATTGGTTTTGTGAAATCTGTTCTCTTCTACATCTAATAACTTGAGTATTTACAGCCAATATTAGCTTAATTAGTTGTTTTAAAACTAAAAAGAAAAACTAAATAGCAGAGTGAAGCAACTTGGACCTATTCCATCTATGTAGCACTCTACCAAAAACATCATAGTAATTGATCTCAGCCTCTGTTGGTGTTAACTGTAGAGACATGAAACCTTGTCCATCATGGAAAAAGTTGACGTCTTCTCTATTTAATCCTTTGACATCTCCTCTCCATGCCTTTGACCCTGCCCCACTTGTTAAAAATTGAATAGGACTGCAATTTCAACCAAAATAATAAGAGTAAAGTAACGTACGTTGAATATCAAAGTATTGAACTATACAATTGCAAGATTTGAAGTTTACTCTTACCTTTCGGTGTCGCTAATATGTTCAAGGCAGTGGTCGTGCCCATTCATGTAAAAATCAACATTGTATGCCTGAAAATTTAACGAGAGAGCAGTTGATCTAGGTAGATGAGCCCAATTCCAAAATTAGTGGAATGTAGATGAGAATTTAGAGTCATTCTGAGCTGAGAGAAGTCATTAAATATATAAAATATTGGTGCAATGGAAAGAACAAAGAAAAGTTACGTACCCTAAGCATAGGAAGAAGGCGATCCACAAGTACTTGAGTGTCGCCATGATGCCCAACACTTCTAATGGCGTGATGACCTACTACTATTTTCCATCTTGCCGTCGATTCACTCAATGCTTTTTCAACATCCTAATTTTAAACGAAATTTTAAAATGAAAATTACCTACTACGTACAAAAGATAAAAAAAAAAAGAATAAATTCAACTTACTTTTAATATGTTTGCAGTGTATGTGTGTGGAGGGATCACGCCTCGCCAATCATAGGTATGATCCTTAGGATTCGTGAAATAATCTTGTACGAATGGAGTTGTATCCACCATGAATATTTCAGCAATTTCTTCAAACAACAAAAACGATAATTTTTTTTTATTTTTTATTTTTAATATCGGAACTACAGACATATAAATTAACTTAATAAATAGAAAATTTAAGACTGAGAAAAGAGGAGAAAAGAAGAGATTATGCACCTGCATTAACTATAAAAGACCTTAAACAAAGCCATCTGCTATCAATTTTCCTAAGGTAAGGACTGAGTTGCGCTTCTACATTTCCTCTGTAATCATGATTGCCTAATACTGCAGAAATTAAAATTACAATTTTAAGACATATTAAAATGTCATAAAATCGCGGTGTGTTTATTTGTAGTATAATATATTTGGGACCTTACCACTATACCATTGTTTCTGCAAGCTCTTTGCTGTATATATATAAGTAAATGACTCTACAAAATTTGGATCGTGCACCCCTGTCAATCCGTTATCATAGAAATTATCACCAGTTGATACTACAAAATCAATGTTTAGCTCCTCTCCGATTCTTCCCATCTGCATCCAAAAGAAGTTTATTCACTACTTTTGCCTAGATCCCTTTTTAGTGAAACAAGCTCATAAAAAAATTATCAATTAAATGTTGAATTGTGTGACAAACTTATCTAATAATTTAATGCAAAATAGTACCATAGCAGACATAAGTCGTGCGTTCAAATTTCATCCCACCAAATATAAAGCCAGAATTTGAGCTTTAAGGGTTCTAACTTCTAAGGTAGTGATATCATATGTCAGTAACTAGGTTTTAAATTCAATTTCCGTACATAATTAATAGATCTCTCAATACAAATATAAGATTTTGACTAAAGGTATTGAATTCGGCCTAACTTGTACTTAACCGTCTAGCTCCGCCCCTTTCCACCACCCTCTGAATTTCCATGTACTTAGGTCCATAAAAAGATCAGGCCGACACATGTAAAAACTAAAAGTGAACTCTTTCTAGATTAAGCTTTTAGATAAGTTGCTCACACGATATATTATTAAAAATTCCAAATTAAATTGATGATAGCCAAAGATGAGAAAATTGGTACCTCGTGAGCTACGTGAGATTGATTAAAGGTACCCTTTCTTCCCCAATCACCAAGAACCAAGAAGTTAAGAGTGCCATCACCTTTAGTGGGGTGATCAAATTTCTTAAGCCTAACAGCATTTGCACAAGAGATTACAGAAAGAATGACTAACCAAAAGCACAGAACCATGGAATTCTTGGAAAACTTTGCCATGGCTCTGTGTTCAGATTGACAAACAGAGGAAATCTAACAAAGAACCACAAATTGTTTTTACACAGCCCCTATCCCTTTTAGTTTTTTTTACCTTTTTTCTTTTTTTTTTAAAGTTTTCTATTTCAATTACGCAATATATTTTATTTGCCTGACATCTTTATGGATCATGTATATATATAGAAGTAAGCGGGAGTGAAAGTGGGAGTGGGAATGGGAGAGCGAGAGAGCCGGTGCAACAAGGAAAATAGGATGAAAAGTTCATGCAAAGCTTTTTGGTTTAACGTATTTAGAGGATCGTTAGGATTAAATTCTAAAGAGTAAAATAATTAGATGATAATAATAATAGAATGGAGGAAAATAATGTAGTTAAATAATGTCTGAGGAGGTGATAGTTCTGTTAGTTTTGTATTTTTTTTCATGGATGAATCGAAACAGGGAGGGGGATTAGTTTTGCAAAGTGAGTGGATATTACTATTTATATGGTATTTACACCAAACCACGAGATGCATGAGATATTTTTAGATTAGTATTTGTATTCGAAAATATAATTTTTGCAAAATAAAACAAAACCAGAAACAAGAAATAGAATAAGATGAATAACGTTTCGAGCCCAATAAAAAACGGTATTTTCTTAATGAATTTAATCCCTCACTATTGCCTAAGTTTATTGGATTAATTCCTCCCGGGATAGAACGAAACAACTACTCTGTTATATCGGCAATGCAAATTACAGAACTTCGTCTGTAACACCCCAGACTTTAGACAAAGTCCAACATCGACAAAACACAAGAGAGATGCTGGGTATATAAGTTAACAAGCCTTAGAGCCTAGTGACGCATTTTAAACCTGTGAGGGTCTAAGCCCAGAGCGGACAATATCACTAGCGGGCTGGGCTGTTACAGATGGTATCAGAGCCACTCTTGTGTCAGCCTTGCCGATGGTGGCCGAGGGATGCTAGATATATAAGTTAACAAACCTTAGAGCCTAGTGACGCGTTTTAAACCCGTGAGGACCTAAGCCCAGAGTGAACAATATCACTAGCGGGCTGTTACATCGTCGAACTCAACAAACGGCAGTAAACCATACTGATGCTTACATTTTTCTTGTTTGAAAACAGTGCAGCAATGCAGAAGAGAGAGGGGAGTGTGTGCAGATTTCGGTGCTAGAAAATGAGGCAAACCTCTGAATTTATAGCCAAACAGTCTGGGTTGAATAGGTGCGAAGGTACCTATTCATATGAGGTACCATTTCGGCAGAAGTCTGGTCGTGAATTTTAAACTCAAAATGACCGTTGGGAACTGCGAATTTTTAACTTAAAATTCCGTAAAAATATTTGAAGAGAAATCAATCATATCAAGCCGAATTCGAGTAAGCAACGATAATGACAGCGCAATGCACCACTTCTTCTTAACTCTTTAAGAGGTAGAAGATGTGCTTCTCTGTATAAGCACAAATACTTTTTTTCTTTTTCCGATGATGGACAAAGTGCATTAGTAAAGAAAACTATTTCAAACTTTTCGTTTCCCTCCTAATCTTTTCCCTCCATTTCCCATTCGCACCTCTTATCTAATTAGATAAATAAATAAAAAACCAACAGTTTATATATAGACTTTTGCGATCCATGGTTAACTAACATATATATTTGACCTTAATCAGATGCAGGTAAGAATGTTATATCCTTGTTTTGAAAGAAAAATACTGCATCTTATTTAGCATAATAGTAATTATTCTAAAATTCAGAATTAAGGACAATTTGGAAACGCTTAACACGACAATTCATCAAACAACACGAATTATATGTTCTCGTTTTTCACTCTAAATATTTCATTCAACTATTTCCTCAATATATGCTTGACAGTACAGGCCCACAGCATATCAAAATCTTTACCAACACACACACATAACAACTATGCGACTAAACTGGAATTTTTTCAATATCGCACAGGAAGATTCATTAAGCCACAATCATATTATACTACAGTAAATCAAAACTTTGTTCAAAATAGAAATGTAATTTCTTGAAACCAAAATCAATATAAGTCAACATCCTCCCTTTTATTGGAAGAATTCCACTTTCTATTAGACCATTCTTGATGAAATCTCAACACATGAAAAGGATATGTAATTTTATCCCCAGTAGTAGGAAAGTAGACATAGCACTTTGTTCCAATTTTCCAATATATAAATCCAATCCACCAGCCATCGTTGTCAAATACATCAACCATATCGTACATGCGAAAGTCATTTTCTGGCATAGTTTCATTTTGATCAGGTGGCATAGGGCGGACCTCGACAGCAGTGACAGTCTCCTCTAGTGGCGCAGATTTATCATCAGTCAACAAAGTCTTGTACTTGACTCTGTACTGAAAATTAGTGCAATCGAAAGAAACAATAGTTGCGGTGTAGTAAGAACCTATGAAGCCATATTCTTGACTTGCCACTTCAACTTCATCACTCTTTTGGAATATTTTCCTTGTCTGTTGTTTCTTGAATGCTAATGTTTTTATTGTTTGTGAGAGCATCGCCATTCTGAATTGGTGTTTCTCGAAATTAAGTGTAGCTGGCTTGGTTCTAGGTGGAGCCATTGCAAATCTACAGAGTAATTGTTGAATGAAAAGTGGGGAACCACCAGATTTTGCAACTAAATTTATAGGATAAGAATTTGATTTCCTTAAGTGACTGGAAATTGGGAATTGTTTTCCTCTTTTCTTTTGGTTTCCTTGAATAACTAGAAATTGGAATTTCTAATGTTCATTTTCCTATTAGTTTATTATATTTACTCTCCCAATTCATTAAGGACATGAATTGGCAAGGGCAAGAAAGAACGAAAAAAAAAAAAAAAAAAAAAAAAAAAAAAAAAAAAAAAAAAAAAAAAAAAAAAAAAAAAAAAAAAAAAAAAAAAAAAAAAAAAGCGTTAATTGCCCATTTCTAATATACTTAGTTAAATATGAAAAGTTACTCGTTAAAAATCTAGTAGGAGCACACTCGTTAAGAATTATGAATAGGGGTCTCCAAATAAAAAGGGGGTTATTCTTAATATAAGTAATGTTTATTTGATTTTGTGTAAATTTTTTATACGGCTTCCAGAATCTTTTTCAAAAAACAAAGATAACAATATATTTAAGTTTTTGAAAATAAAGTCTAAATGTTTTTTTTTTTTCGAAACCAGAAGCAAACAACAGCCTGGTCTTTTATATGAATTTAACAAATTTTGATGTTTGCATCCTAGCTTTACCTTATACCTATATAATAAGTGAAACCTTTGAGTACGACGAAGGTCAGTTTCGTAATATAGAAACTACTTTATGGGTAAATTATAAACATGTCTTTCCGAGTTTATGTATTTCTTATTGGATTTGCTTGTAATCTGTATTCCATGTTTTTTGTCTAGTGTTCTCTCTCCAATGCATCCAGAAATTTTTATTAGAGAGCCTAAACACAGTGCAAGAGAATATTTCTGAGTTCTGCTTAGTTTTCCTCTATTCTTTCGTGGTAAGTAAGTAAATCTTTGATTCTATTTTTAAAGACTATTAATGAAATTCTTTTTGTATTTTTCTTTTTGGTACAACATGTATGATTTTGAATATTTGATTTATATTTATCTGTTTTGTTTTCCTCTTTCTCTATGCTTTCTAGGCGGACTTTGAACATGCATGTGGTTATTCTTTCATTCTAGATTTTGAATTGCTATCAGAAACAAAAAGAGTAAAGGAAGGTGAAGAACTTTCTTGCAGCAATGGTGTTTGACTATTTGCCTGAAAGAACTGGATAAATTTATACTATATTCTTCTTCCGCAGGGGTTCTATAATTTAAACAATCTTCATTCAGTAGTACATTGCTTTTTTAGTAATAGAATTATATTGAACAATATATTGTGCATTATGTTTTGTTGACTTTATATGTGCTTACTTCTGTGTCTATGTTGTAGGAAAATATTTGGTGGGATCTTTTGGTTTCTTGCTCTTTTCGTGTAATATGTTCGAATTTCTCTCCATTTTCATGCATTGGAGATTGTCTAATGGCCTTGGAATTAGGGATGATGCCATCGTTTGTTTTTGTAGGAAATTTTTTGGACATTTCAGGAAGCATTTAAATGCCAGAGAGATTCATCTGTTGAAGTATTGAGGTGGAATATCGAGGCAAGTGCTTCTTAGACAGATACTTGTTTTTATAAGCGTGTAGCTGAGTTGTTTTACCATATCGACTTACAATTACTCTTGTTAAGAGAGTAAGAGGTCATCTCACACATAGACACTGTTATGCTTATCCTTTATATGAATAATGTACTATTTTATGATCTTTTGTGAATCATCTTGGTGCTTCTGGTACTATTACACCTTATATGTTTTCCCAGAAAAAAGAAAAAAAATAGTAGTTTGATTGCCAAGGTGATGGCAAATTACACATAGTATGCTCCTCAATTTTTTGTCAGTTAGGGCATAGTAAATTTTAATTGATATTGAATTACAGTTCTACATGTATCTTTTTAATGTGTATATGATTTTATGAAATTTAACATTTGTAGATGCACAAATACATATGTTTCTTTGAGGGATATAAGAAGTTCTAAACAGGATTGAAGGTCGGAGCATTGACATTGACTCTATGTGCTATGTCTAACTTTATGCTCATTAGATATTTTTAGTTTCAATTCAATCAGCCCATGGTTCATTCTTTTTTTTTCTTCATATTGTTAAACAAAATGCAGATGCTAATCATATTTTCTTGAGTTGCTGAATAGGATTGTTTCTTTACAACTGTCCATTTGGACGATGATGCCACTTGCCTGATTTACTCACAGGTTGTTTGTTGGTGTTATAGGTGACAAACCCTCTATCGATCTAAGCATGCAGAAGAAGTGAAGATGAAGAAGAACAAGCCTAGGGTTACTATGATTCATGTCTAATGAAGGAGTATGTAAAGTCAACATCTCTGTTTTGGACTTCAGCATTTCTGTTTTGGACTTGAGCTTTGGACTTCAGCTCCTTCATCAAATGGGCCCATTCATCAAATTGGGCCTACATGTTCAGTCACTCGTTTGGCCCAGATTTGCTGTAGATATTTTACATAGTAATCATTCTTTGTATATATTCCTTAATCTGTTATAACAGAATTGGTTACAATAGCTGTAAAGATAGGGCAATAGAACAGTGCCACTTGGTAAAGTTAGTTTAGGATATATTCTATTATTCTTTATAAATAGTACACTGTACAAAGAAATATACAGAGAAAAAGGATTTACAAAACTCATTTTCATTTCCTACATGGTATCAGAGCAGGCTTGAGCTGCTCATTCACGATCCTATCATTTTTTTCTTCTCTTCTTTTTTGTTCTTCAATTTTCTTCAGCCATGAGTACTCCTGGACAGACTCCAGTTCCTCTAGCCTCAGCTACTGCCATGGCTGATCCTGTTATACCAGCAACAACAGTCATAAATGGAGTGGTTGATTCATCGCATCCTTATTATCTACATCCCTCGGATTATCCAGAAATGAATCTTGTATCAACAGTTTTTGATGGAAGAAGCTATGGTGGATGGAGAAGGGCTGTAGTAATTGCCTTATCTACAAAAAACAAGTTGGGTTTTATTGATGGAACTCTTAGTATTTCACGAACTGATTCTGGACTCCAAAAGACTTGGGCAAGATGTAATGACATGGTATTGTCATGGTTACTTAACTTTCTATCTAAGGAAATAGGAGAAAGTGTTCTTTACTCCCAAAGTGCTAAAGAACTATGGAGTGATTTGGAAGACAGATTTGGACAAACAAATGGAGCTAAGCTATTCCAGTTGCAAAAGAAACTTAGTGTTGTGGTTGAAGGCAGCTCTGTGTATCAACCTATTTCACTAAAATGAAAAGCTTGTGGGATGAGCTTGATGCCTTGAACACCTTTTCAACATGCATTTGTGATTGTGAATGTGGAGCTAAAGTGAAAAGTTCTAAGTCACATCAAGATGAAAGGTTGCTACAGTTTCTAATGGGGTTGAATGATATTTTTATTGGTGTTAGGAGCAATATCTTGCTCTTTTCACCCTTACCCTCTATTGGGCAGGCTTATTCACTAGTGATACAAGATGAGAAACAGAGGGAGATACATGCTGCCCCTACTTATCCAAGAGAGTCAGGATCTTTTTTGGTTGCAAACCAACAAGGAAATACAAGAAGATTCAATGAAAATTAGGGGCAGAAAGGGGTTTTTAATCCTAAAAAAATGCTGGAATTTGTACTTATTGTAAAAAACCTGGGCATACTATTGATAAATGCTAGAGGATTCATGGGTTCCCTACACATTTTAAATTCACTAAGCAGAGGAAGTTTCAAGGGAACGTACATGCAAATGTTGCCATTAACACAAATGCAGAAGGGATACAAGGAAACACTAATTCAACAGTAACACAGTCCCTTACCTAGGAAAATGTCACACAGTTGCTGCAGCTCCTTCAACAAGTCAACATGGGCCAACAAGGTGCAGGAACCTCTGAAGTTTCTGCCAATCTCAGTTGTGCTGGTATAACTAAATTCTTCAATTCCTTTTCCTGTTTCATTCAAATTGATAGCGAGTCATGGATATTAGATAGTGGAGCAACTGAGCATATGACTTTTAACATAAATTTTTTCATTAACTATAAAGCCTTGCCTAAACCGGTCATGGTCAATCTGCCTAATTCTCATAGAGTAAAAGTCACTCATTCAGGTTCTGTTGCATTATTACCTAACATGGTCTTGCACAATGTCCTATATGTGCCTTCTTTTAGGTTTAATTTGTTGTCTGTGCACAAGTTGTGTAAGCAACTTCAACAATATGTGCTCTTCACTCCTGATTCTTGTTTTTTACTGTAGGGCCCTTCATTGAAGAGCCATCTGGAGATTGGTAGGGAGATAGGAGGACTGTTCATTCTTAAGTCAAGCTTTCCAGCTCCAGTTTCTACAAATTTCCCTAAGTCTAGTGTTTCTGTATCTAGGCAAAGTTTACTTTCTATTCCAGTTTTCAATTCTTGTTTTGCTTTTTCTGATTCAAATGTAAAAGAAAAACTATGACATTACAGATTAGGCCATATGCCTTTGAGTAATATGAAAAAAATTTCTGATGTTTCTGTTCCTTCATGTTTTACTCATTCTACTCATTGCCTGATTTGTCCTATGGCTAGAAAATCTAACCTTCCTTTTTCTTAAAGTTATATATCAACCAACAAGCCTTTTGAACTAATTCATGTGGATACTTGGGGACCTTACAAGGATCCTACCTATGATGGTTATAAATATTTTCGCACTATAGTTGATGATTACAATAGAGGGACTTGGACCTACTTACTAAGTAACAAGTCAAATGCTTTCAGTATGCTAAAATCTTATCTGGCAATGGTAGAAAGGCAATTTCATAAAAATGTTATGATAATCAGATTTGATAATGCTTCTGAATTGGGTTCTGGAACTGTTCAAACAGATTTCTTTCTTTCTCAAGGAATTTTACATCAAACCAGTTGTGTCTCCACTTCGCAACAGAATGGTGTTGTGGAGAGAAAATATAGGCATTTACTAGAAACATCTAAAGCTCTTTTATTTCAATCTCATTTGCCTATATCATTTTTGGGGGACTGTTTGCTCACATCCACTTATTTGATCAACAAATATCCTTTTAGAGTATTAAAGTACAAGACTCCTTATGAAGTCCTTTCTCAAACCAAGCCTAATTATTCCAATTTAAGATGCTTTGGTTGCCTATGCTTTGCATCTACTCTTTCAAGACATAGATCCAAATTTGACTCAAGAGCTGTTGCTTGTGTACTTCTAGGGTATCCACATGGGAAAAAGGGTTATAAAGTGATCGATTTGAAAACTTCAAAGGTCTTTGTGTCAAGAGATGTCATATTTCATGAGGAATTCTTTCCTTTTGCTTCTTTTAAATATGCTCCTATAAGAGTTTCTTATTTACCTATAGCCCTTTTAAGTACATCTTCTCAGTTAACCTCAGATTTCTCCTCACCTTTAATTTCTTCTACTAATTACAATTTTGCTCTCACTCCTTCTCCTAACCCTACTGTTTCTTCTACTTCTACACCTGGTACATCTCTATTTCCTATTAGCCCATTACCAGTTGGATCATCAACAGGAAGCCCCTCTTTCACTGTTCCTTTTCCTTCATCACCTTCTCTTGTTTCTCAACCTTTGGTAGAAGCTCTAATTAGAAAATCTACCAGACCTCACAATCCTCCTATTTACCTCAAAGATTACATTTGTAATGCGCTTCACCTATCAGATGTAAGTACTACTTGTTTCCTTATCCCAGCCTCACCTCCATCTTTGCCCTTTAGTAACCTATCCAACTCTAATCAACATATGCTCAATGCTCTATCTAATATGCATGAACCTATTAGATATTCACAGGCTGCACATCACCCAGGGTGGCAGCAATCTATGGAACAAGAAATTGCTGCTCTTGAGCTCAATAAAGCTTGGGAAGTCATGGAACTACCCCCAGGTAGAAAAGCTTTACCTTGAAAATGAGTGTACAAGGTAAAACAACGCTCAGATGGGAATATAGAAAGGCTAAAAGCCAGATTGGTTGTGAGAGGTGATATACAAAGAGAAGGAATAGATTTCAATGAGACTTTTTCCCCAATGGTCAAAATGACCACCATTAGATGTATTTTAGCAATTGCAGTTAAGAAAAGTTGGGGCCTTTATCAATTGGATGTGAACAATGCGTTCTTACATGGCGACCCAAATGAAGAGGTTTATATGAAGTTCCCATTTGGTTTTACACCATCTTCTCCTAATCATGTTTGTAAGTTGAAGAAGTCAATTTATGGACTTCGTCAAGCTTCTAGACAATGGTACTCTAAACTAACAACTGCTCTTAACTTCAAAGGATATTCACATTCATTGAACGATTACTCCTTGTTCTTTAAAAGGACAGTATCATCAATATCTATTGTGGCAGTTTATGTAGATGACATATTACTGATAGGGAGTGATTTGAAGGAATTGACGGACTTAGAAATTTTTTTTACATAAGGAGTTCAAAATCAAGGATCTTGGAAACTTACATTATTTTTTGGGCATGGAAGTTTTACGAGAGCCTCATGGTCTGATTTTGTCTCAGCGGAAGTTCACCCTTGATTTATTGCAAGAATTTGATTCTCTCCACAAGTCGCCTGTGTCTTGTCCTCTAGACCTGTCTTCTCGTCTTCTTGCTCAAACTCGTGACTCCATTCCTGATCCAACTTTATATCGCCATTTGTTGGGAAAATTAAATTATTTAACGCATGCTAGGACATATTTATCCTACACTATACAACACTTAAGTCAGTACATGCAGGATCCTCGTCAACCTTATCTCAATGCTGCTCTTCGTGTTCTTCGCTACTTGTTGAAAGATCCTGGGCTTGGCCTTTTTATGTCCTCTTCACCTTCCTACCAGCTCCTTGCTTTGTGTGATTCCGATTGGGCCACTTGCCCTAACTCGCGTAAATCCGTCAGTGGTTTCTACATTTCCCTTGGTTCATCCCCAATTTCATGGAAATCGAAGAAGCAAACCTCCATCTCCCTCAATTCTGCTGAAGCTGAATATCGCTCAATGCGACGAGTTGTGGCAGAGATTACTTGGTTAGTGCGGCTCTTTGGCGATCTTTCAATACCAATTTCACTTCCTGTTCCTCTCCATTCTGACAGTCAAACAGTTATTCATATAGCCAAAAACCCTATTTTTCACGAAAGAACCAAACATGTTGAACTAGACTGCCATTTCATCCGACAACAGTTCCTTGCGGGCCTAATTTCACTCTCCTATGCCCGATCATCCTCTCAGCTTGTAGATCTATTTACCAAATCACTCTCTGGGCCGATTCATCACACTCTTTTGCACAAGTTGGGTGTTCTTTCATCCCCCTCCAACTTGAGGGGGGGGGGTGTTGGTGTTATAAGTGACAAACCATCTGTCGATCTAAGCATGCAGAAGAAGAAAAAAGGTGAAGAAGAACAAACCTAGGGTTACTATGATTCATGTCTAATGAAGTAGTATATAAAGTCAGCATCTCTGTTTTGGACTTCAACATTTCTGTTTTGGACTTCATCATTTCTATTTTGGACTTCAGCAATTCTGTTTTGGACTTCAGCATTTCTATTTTGGACTTCAGCATTTGGACTTCAACTCTTTCATCAAATGGGCTCATTCATCAAATTGGGCCTACATGTTCAGTCACTCGTTTGGCCCAGATTTGCTGTAGATATTTTACATAGTAGAGGGAATCATTCTTTGTATATATTCCTTAGTCTGTTACAACAGAATTAGTTACAATAGCTGTAAAGATAGGGTAATAGAACAGTGCCACTTGGCAAAGTTAGTTTAGGATAGATTCTATTATTCTTTATAAATAGTATACACTGTACAAAGAAATATACATAGAAAAAGGATTTACAAAACTCATTTTCATTTCCTACATTGTTTTGGTGAAATGAAAACTAAATTTTTTGATTTTGAAAAGAGGGAAAATTTTTGGAGGTCCAAGTTGACCTTAATGCCGGGCTTCATTTTCTTGATGCCACAGGAACGTTTTCATGTGGTGTTGCTTAGCTTGAATATTTGAGTAGTCTTTTCTGCATTTTAATATATAGTTGGTCCAATATTTTTCTCCTGGACTATACTTTTTAAGAAACAGCGCTCTTCAGATATGGCTTCCTACTATTTGATCTATATGGCTAACTCTAGAATTTGAATTCTTAGATTTTGCTTGAATAAAATTTCTAAAAATACGTTGCACTTCTTACCACTTGATGCTTGATGGATTGAAGAGATAAATGTTAACTAATTAGAGCTTAACTAGACTTACTCTAGTAAAGTTTTACTCTAATGTTCTTGACCTAAGCAAAAGAAAAAGTCTTATGTTCCATTGTAATAGCTTATATTTTGGCAGAAATGAAGAACAATTCGATGAAACCAACATCCACGGCAAAAAGGCATCATTTGGTAAACTCTAACAGAATTTTCTTATGATGTTTCTACGGCAAGATTGATGATCGTAGATAAGCAAACTGTTGTTTAATTCCCTAAATTTGGCTAAAAACACAACAATGTAAGGAACCCGAATGGCTAATTCATGGTTTTATGTGAAGTAAAATTGTTTTCAATGCTTCTATTGATCATTTATAATTAGTGTACATATTAGATTTGCTGGCTCTTATGTTTTTTATTACTTATTAGATTTTCTTGTCTTTTGGATTCCTATTGTTAGTTTTTGGATATATTACCCTTGATGTTTTGGTAATAGAAGTTCGTGGGTACATATTATCCTAGATATTAGCAAAAAACATAACTTTAAAGAGAGATCGATGACTATTTTTTAAGGTAAAAGTTTACCTGCAAACTGAAACAAAGAAAAGTATATGTATTTCCAGATAGAATATGTATTTTCAACTATAGTAGATAAATTCAATTTTATCCAATCGTGGCATCTGCGCTTGTATTAGTTGGAGCAGCAATGAACATGAACGACCTGACTGAAACTTCTTTCTTTGTCGATGTATTGTGATGGTAGCTTCTTTTGATTCTGTAGCACAGGGAGCCAGCATTTTTTAGTGGTGCAAAGTCATTGCAATACAGTATATGACAGTCATACATTTAAGTTTGTTTGTTTTTGGTGTAAAGTGTAAACATGAGTAGGTTACATGTGTTTCTTTGATACGTTATTCATTGATTTTTGTAATGACTCTGTTGGGCCTGTGCCTAGCACGGGCAACCCTCATCTAGTATATGTATATGAATGAGATTAATTGTACACTTATTAATACTATGTATTTTTCAATTTTGATATATACTATCTTGTTTCTCTTCAGTAAAACAAGATATTCACCTTAGGAAGAATTGTTTTGATGTATGGTTTAACAGGAACACGATATACCACAGGGCACTAATTTCTACCATTAAGGTACTATGAGAACCAATCTTTTTTGTTAAGGGATGATTATATTCATCCATAATGTAACTTCAGAGAAAATTAGAATTACGATCCCTCTCTGTAACGATCCGACGGTCGCTTTGCTTTCTAGATCCCCGTTCCCCTAATTAAAACTCTCTATATGTGTTTTTACTATTTTATGACTTGCGGGGACGGTTAGTTTGGGCTTGAAAAGGTTCGAGTTGAAATCGGAACACTTAGTTCCTTAAGATTGGCTTAAAAGAGTTAAGTTTGACTTGAATCAACATTAGTAGTAAACGACCTCGGAACCGAGATTTGACGGTCCAAATAGATCCATATGATGATTTTGGACTTGGGCGTATGTTCGGATTGGATGTTGGATGACCCGTGACTGTTTCAGCACTTAATATTGAAGGTTGGCACATTGAGGTCTGTTTTGGATTCTGTGCCTGTAAATAGTTCCGTATGGTGACTAAATACTTGCAAGAAAAAATTGGCGTCATTCCGAGTTGTTTTGATAGGAATCGGACGCGCGAAAGTGTTTCTAGAAATTTTTGAGTTTTATAATTCGATTCATGTGTTCTTGCGTCTGATTCGTACTTCTAGATGTTATTTTGGTGTTTCGAGCGTGCGAGCAAGTTTGTTTTATGTTATTGGATGGGGTCACGGGATCCTTGGGTGTGGATCGAAATGGAAATCAGACTCGGAAGTTGGCTTAGGAGACTACTGGTGCACAAATTCTGGTGCGTCCGCACCTGTGAGATTTTGCCGCAGGTGCGAGCTTTTGATCGCAAATGTGGTTTTGGACGAGGCGTCTGTGGCTCACAGAAGCGGAGGAATTTCTGAAGAAGCGGACTCGCTTCTGTGATGAAGGGGCCGCAGGTTCGGAGGAGGCCAACGTGGACAAGGTCGGAGGTGCGAGAAGCAAGCTGCAGAAGTAGACTCGCAAGTGCGGTGTCCTTCCGCAGGTGCGCCCAAAGCTGGGCTGGGTGTTTTCCGCAGAAGCAGCGTCGCAGGTGCGACCCAAGGTTCACAGAAGCGAAATCGCTAGAGGCAGTGAGGTCTTTTAATGGCAGGACTTAGGCAATTTTAGCTCATTTCTCTTCTTGGGTGATTTTGGAGCTCTTTGAAGAGGAATTTTCACCTAGCAACTTTGAGGTAAGTGATTTTCATATGAGATGAGTTTGGTCACGTATTATGGGTAGATTCTTAGCATATAAAGTGTAGAAAATATAGGTTTAGTTGAAAAATCTAGGTTTTGATAAAAAGGGGATTTAATCACGAAAATGATTATGGAATTGAGTGAAAATTAAACATTTGAGTTTGTGAGCTTATACGTAACAATTATCTTCGAAAGTTTTCGGAATTCGGATGCGTGACCCCGAGGGTGAATTTGAGGAATTCGTCCAATTTGGGTTGAGTAATTACTCTAATAGTTGAATTATTAACTTTTGAGCGCATGTTGATTAATTTATATAATATTTCGCTAGCTTCGGATTTGTTCAGCATTGCCTAATATTGTAAGAGAAAAATTACCCCATAGGTGATTTAAATTGCTATTTGCTTCTAATTGTTGGGGCTACGTATGCACGAGGTGACGAGTGTCCGTGCGTAGCTACTAATTATGCTTAAGTCTGGGTAGTTTAGGACCCAAGTCATGAAATACTTGTAATGTTTGCACTCTGCTTGTTAATTAAAGTGCCTAAATTATATTGAAACTTGATAAAGGATATGTATTGACCAAATTTCACTTACTTGAGTTTTGGCGGGTTACTTGTCCATTTATGGAAATTGTGCTTCTTTGTGTATTAGCCTTGTAATAGCTTTTAAATCGAATGTTCATAAAGTATTCTCTCTTCTTGTGGAGCGGGTCGATCGCCTCGACAGTATAATAGATTCATCTATGGTTCGTGTCGCTCAACCCTCGGCATTGTACACATTATTCTGGATCGGGTCGTACGACCTCGACATAAATCGTGCATGTTAATTCATGAAGCCCGAACACACTTGATATTATTTTCATGAATTGAGAGGTGATAATTTATTTATTTGTTCGAAATTTATTTTTAATTAGTGTGTTTTAGTGGAAGAGTTTTGGAATTTGTCAATTGGTTAAAGAGTCATTTAATCATTGTTGCAATTTTGTTAATATTTTATTATTCACATATTCTATGCCTGTTTAGCATTCCTGTATTTTATTGTTAGCCCATAGTAAGTGTCGATGTCTACCCCTCGTCACTACTTCTTCGAGGTTAGAGGTTAGACTGGATACTTACTGGGTACATGTTGTTTATGTACTCACGCTATACTTCTGCACTAATCGTGCAGGATATGAGGCAGGTGCATCTGGCAGTTATTCCTGCGAGCACCCCACATTACCCTGAGGCCTAGTGGTGAGCTTCTTTTTGAGTCCGTTCTGTATTACCCAGAGTCTCTCTTTTGCAATTATTTTCTGTCTACTCTATTTCAGACAATAGTTTAGAGTTTCGTATATTCTACTAGTTGCTCATATACTTGTGACACCAGGTCTTGGAACACATGCTAGTAGACTTTATGGTTTTGGAACATTTATTTTACTGCATTTTCTCACTCATTAGCTTTTGTCTTTACTTTATTAGATTTTCTACTCCTTATTTCCTTAATAAATGAAATTCAACTACTTGGAAATTTATTAAAAAGAATAATTATATGGTTAGTTCACCGTTGGCTTGCATAATCATAAGTAGAGATTTTGACCGCTTATTTGCCCGCTTTTACTTGGGTTTTAGCTCGAAAATTCTTAAAGGTATCCCCGTGAACTAATGAAATGAGCTTTCTTGCAGGAACATTGGGAAACAAGCCAAAAAGTGAAAATCAACGCAAAAAGGAGTCAAGGACAAAAACAGGACAAAAGTGCTTAGAGTGCGGACCGCACAATTCTGTGTGCGGCCGCAAACAATGAAGAAACCCTGTAAAATTTAGCTTCAGAGTGTACAGACCGCATAATTCTAGTGCGGCTGCAGAATTCTAGTGCAGCCGCAGAATAGAGGTTCAGAGACTTGGAAATTTTAGGAACTAAAGTTGTGCGGACCGCACAAGTATTATGCGGCCACAGAAGTCAGTGTGCGTTCGCATATACTATTATGGCGACCGCAAAAGAGCAGATTTAGAGAACCTCGAGTTGAAGTTGTGCGGACCGCAGGAATTTTATGCAGCCGCAGAAGTTAATGTGCGGCCGCAATCACTATTACGTGGACCGCATAAGAAGAGATTCAGAGAATACCAGTTGAAGATATGCGGTCTGCACGATTTTTGTGCGGTCACATAAGCCAAAGGTGCGGCCGCACTCACTTTTATGCATTCTGCAGACTAAAGTCCAGATCCCAGCTCAAGCCATGCGTGCGGCCGCACAACTTCCGCAGGAGCATTTTTGTCAGATATTTTCAGCTTAGTATAAATATGACTTTTTGTCATTTTTAAGTTAAGTTTGGTTTTTGTAAGAGCACCTGGCTGTTTTTCTTTACTGCTTTAAGTAACTTTGTACTAGATTTGTCTCCAAAACACTAGATTTTCATCCCATAATTAATTATTATGGATTCTATCTTTATTTTTTTAATTTATACAATTTTCATGAGTAACTAAATTGCTAGTTAGGATTGTGACCCAATCCTAGTGTGGGTACTTGATGGGTGTTTGAATTAGGGATTGTTTGTGATTGAGTTAGTGATATTTAGCCTAGTTCTTGCTAGAACTCAAGGATTAGTGGTTGCAAACACTGATTCATACCTAATTGACTTAGTCTCTACTTGAGGAAGAAAGACTAAGTCAAGAAAAATTTGGCTAACAAGAAATTGATAGCCCCAATTAAAGGGTTGAATTTAGAGATAGTAACACCCGACTTGAACTTTTATCACTTGTATTGTGCAGTACCCATTTGGACTTGAGAAAGCCAAATTGGGCAAAATCACTCAAACTACCGAGAGGTATAGAGTGAATATCTAAGTGTGACTACTATATTACAACTCCGACCAATCAAATTTTCCCTAGAGTTTACATCCCATTAGGTAGCCACATAAGTGGAAGTCACGACCCTAGATCCTTTTATCATTTGAAAAACAACTCAAGTCCAAAAATATTGTCCCTTATTTTTACATTTGCAAACAATTGAAAAAATTAGAAGTAGAACACAAAACAATATTGTGGAAGTTTAATTTGAGTCAAAACATACAATCAAGCTAGATATACACCTAATCCTATATTCTAACTCCATGTGGATTCGATCCCGACCTTCATCGGTTTTATTACTGCATCGACCGCCTCACTACTTAGTTGTGGTGTGGGTTTGGCCGAGATCAATTTTTGACGCTGTTGTCGAGGAGTTAAATGGATTTAGCTATATATTTAGGTTTTTTTCTGTTTCGTCTTTCTTTCCTTCCGAGTCACTAATTTGTTTTGAATTGCTTATAGGTACGAAATGGCTCTCAACACCGAGCCCATCGAAAATGTGCTCGTGGGGGAGGAGGTAGATGATGATCAAGGATATGAGATTCATCTTGAACCTCAAGTAAATAGGCAAGGTCGAACGCCTCATGATAATATCCCAAACCCTCCCCCACCTCCACCAAGAGCAGCGCATCGGGTGTTGCCGAACGAGGGTTATGCCACTACTTGAGCAACGGGATTCCTTCACTGAAGCTCCAAGCCAAAATTCTTACAAGCATCTCAAGGGGTTCGTCGATACTTGTTGGGGGAGCAAGCAAACAAATGTTTCCGAGGATGCACTGCATTTGAGGCTATTTCCCTTTTCTCTACGGGGAAAGGCATTGGACTGGTTAGAGAGATTACCCAATCATTCCATCCACACTAGGGATGAGTTGGCCGAAAAGTTCATTGCCAAATTCTTCTTCTCCGGGGCACATGGCTACATTACGAGATGAACTTCTAGTGTTCAAGCAAGAGCCCAATGAGCCATTTCACGATATTTGGGAAAGATATCGTACCATGGTCAAAGAATGCTCGAACAATGATATGACCGAGGCCATGATCCAACAGACCTTCTACATGGGGATCAACACAACAAATCGGTATGTGGTAAATAAACTCGCCAGGGGTAACTTCATGAACACACCTTATTCGGAAGCTTGTGAAATTTTGGATGAGATGGCGGATACCTCTTCGGCATGGCAAAGTAGGGACAATGTTCCTCAAGGTAAACCAAATGTTATCCACCTACACAAGGAGCTACATGATCACGGGAAATCTATTGCGGAGTTGACAACCACAATGAACCAATTGGCCAAAGCTCAACTGCAACAGGTTCAAGGGCCAAAACAAGTGAATGTTATGAAAGGGGTGAACATGATGGTAAACAAGAGATGGAAAAGAGGTCAAAAAGTACAAAACCATCCGGAACAATTTGAGCAAGATAATAGTGGCTATGATCAAGGTGATTCGTATAATGAGCAAGATGAAGAGGTTCAATATGTCAATAATTATCAAGGTCAAAGAAGCAATGCTCCAAGTCAACAACAATGGAGATCACAAGGAAACCAAGTATCAACAACCAAACAATCCGCCTCCATATCCGTCACAAGGTCCTAGTTCTTCCAATAGTGAAATGGGACGGATTGAGAATATGTTTAAGCAAATGATGGAGAAAATGCCGACTCAGATGCTCAATTGGCCTCCCACAACACCTCTATCTGCAATTTGGAGGTTCAACTTGGCCAAATTTCTCATGCTTTAAATACTCGCCCTAAGGGGGCACTACCTAGTGATACGGTGGTGAACCCAAAGGGTGGGAACAATGCGGGGAATGCAATGGCCGTAACTACAAGAAGCGGGAGAGGCGGAGTTGCAAGTACCTCCTTGGCGGTGCTACAAAGGAGGAAGAAAGAAATAGGTTGGACATTGGCGGATATTCGGGTATAAGCCCCGCCTTTTGCATGCACGAGATTATTCTAGAGGACGATGCCAAACCCTCCGTGGAACATCAAAGAAGATTGAACGAGGCTATGCAAGAGGTAGTGAAGAAATAGATTATCAAATGGTTGGATTCCGTGTACCCCATTTCCGATAGTTCGTGGACCTCGCTTGTGCAATGTGTCCCAAAGAAAGGGGCATCACTGTGATAACAAATGGAAAAAATGAATTGATCCCCACAAAAATTATCACCGGGTGGAGAGTGTGCATGGATTATAGGAAACTCAACAAAGTTACTTGGAAAGACCATTTTCTGCTTCCATTTCTTGATCAAATGTTGGATAGGTTGGCCGAACGTGCTTTTTATTGCTTCCTTGATGGATACTCCAGATATAACCAGATTCTTATTGCTCCAGAAAGAGAAGACCACTTTTCACTTGTCCCTATGGAACTTTCACATTCTCGTGGATGCCATTTAGGTTATGTGATGCACCAGCGACTTTTCAACGGTGTATGATGGCCATCTTCACCGATATGGTGGAGGAATTTCTTGAGGTTTTCATGGATGATCTTTTTGTCGTGGGAAATTCTTTTGAAGAGTGCTTGGACAACTTGGACAAGGTATTGGCACGTTGTGGGGAAACTAACTTGGTTTTGAATTGGGAGAAATGTCACTTCATGGTCAAGGAAGGCATTGTCCTCGGTCACAAGATTTCCAAGAATGGTATTGAAATTTATAAAGCTAAAATTGAAGTGATTTCCAAACTCCCTCCCCCTACTTCCGTGAAGAAGCTTTCTAGGTCATGCGGGGTTTTACCGCTAGTTCATCAAAGATTTTTCTAAGGTGGTAAACCCTTTGTGCAAACTTTTGGAGAAGGATGCCAAGTTCCATTTTAATGAACTTTGTATGAAGGCATTTAAATTACTCAAGTATAAGTTGCATACTACTCTTATTATCACCACACCAAATTGGAGCTTACCTTTTGAGCTCATATGTGATGCGAGCGATGTGGCGGTTGGAGCGGTATTGGGGTAACGAATTAACAAGATTTTCCATCCGGTCTACTATGCTAGTAAGACCATGAACGAGGCCCAAGTCAACTATACGGTGACCGAGAAAGAACTCTTGACCATTGTCTTTGCTATGGAGAAATTTCTCCTGTACCTAATAGGTACAAAGGTGATTGTTCACATCGACCATGCGACGCTTTGATATTTGATGAGCAAGAAAGACTCTAAAGCAACATTGATGCGGTGGGTACTTATTTTACAAGAATTTGATCTTGAGATCCAATACCACAAGGGGAGTGAAAACAAAGTGGCGGACCACTTGTCCCGATTTGAGGAAGAGGGAAGGCCACATGATGGCCTCGAGATCAATGATTCATTTCCTGGCAAGCAACTCCTAGCCATTTCTATGACCGGGATGCCATGGTTTGCCGATATGGCCAATTATCTTGTGAGTGGAATTATACCGGATGAGTTCTCTTCAAACCAAAGGATGAAGCTCAAACGGGACTGCCTGGAATATTATTGGGATAAGACCTATCTCTTCATAATTTGTATTGATGGTGTGATATGAAGATGTGTACTAGAAGAAGAACAATTGGGAATTCTTGAGGCTTGCCACTCTTTGCCATGTGGTGGTCACCATGGTGGTGCAAGGACGCTAGAGATATCGTCAAGCATTGTGATGAATGCCAAAGGGCTGGTGGGATTTCCAAGAAAAATGAGATGCCCCTCATCGCCATCTTGGAGATTGATATTTTCGATGTGTGGGGCATTGATTTCATGGGTCCGTTTGTGAGCTCCTGTGGGAACACTTATATATTGGTGGACGTGGATTACGTGTCAGAGTGGGTTGAAGCCGTGTCTTTTCCCAACAATGAAGCTCGGAGTGTGGTAGCATTCTTGAAGAAGAACATATTCACAAGGTTTGGAACTCCAAGGGACATTATTAGTGATGGGGGATCGCACTTTTGCAACAAAGCTTTTGATACTTTACTCTCCAAGTATGGTGTCACTCACAAAGTGTCGACCCCCTATCATCCTCAAGCAAGTGGACAGGTTGAAGTCTCCAACCGGGAGATCAAGAGTATTTTGTCAAAGACTATGAATGCCAACCGGACGGATTGATCGAAGAAACTTGATGATGCTCTTTGGATTATAGAACAACTTACAAAACACCAATTGGCATGTCTCCGAATCAGTTAGTGTTCGGGAAAGCTTGTCACCTTCCGGTGGAACTTGAGCACAAGGCTATGTGGGCATTGAAGAAGTTTAATCTTGAGTGGGATGTAGCTGCTAACTTAAGGGTAGAGCAATTGAATGAGCTTGATGAGTTCCGGTTCCATGCATACTCAAGTTCCTCCTTGTATAAGGACAAGATGAAGTACCTCCATGACAAGTATATCCGGAATAAAGAATTCAAAGAAGGTGATCTTGTGCTATTGTTCAATTCTCGGCTGCGGATGTTTCCGAAAAAGTTGAAATCCAAGTGGAGTGGCCCATTTGAAGTTGTGCATGTGACACCCTTTGGTGCCCTAGATTTGAAAAATAAGAACAATGAAATGCTTAGAGTCAATGGGAACTGGGTGAAACATTATCTTGGCAAGGTTGATGATGGCCATATTGTGGCGTTAGTTCATTTCAAGTGATGGATGGTAACCTGCGTCGTGCCGCGACGTTAAATCAGGCGCTTCTTGGGAGGCAACCCATGTTTCTTTTCATTTTCTTATTTTTCTTCTCTTTTAGATAGGTTTGTATTGAGCTAACTGGTTTTGAAGTGAATTGCAGAGTGTGTATTACAGGAAAAATATGGAAAAATTTGCTAAGTGTGAAACTCATGCAGACCGCACCAAAAATATGTGGTCGCACAGAAGGGTCAGTGGCTGCACAATTCCTTGTGCGGCAACATAACTGGGCACCCAAAAATACCAACTCTCTGAAGTTGGATTTGCAGAAAAAGGGCCATTATGCATTTGCAATCAAAAGTTTGCGGACCGCACAGGGTTATGCGGCCACATTCAATTTTATGCGCACCGCACATCACTGTTCACTCCAAACAATTCTTGATGAAGGATTTGGATATTCATAATCCAAACATCCTTAGGAAATTCCAGGAGTGAAAGGGGCAAGTGGTTCACTCACCCGGTCCTAGATGCAAATGAACATTTAGTGAGGGAATTCTATGCCAACATAGCTCATATAAAGGCAGGAACAAAGGTGAAAAACGTGAGGAATTTGAAGGTTCGCTTTGATGCCCATACTTTGAATACTTATGTGGGGTTCGAGCAAGTGGAAGAGCTGAGATTTTGGCTTCCCCAGGAGCACCACCACTATGATTACCGCAGGAGTGCCTATTATCCGGGCCACCCTCAACCTTGAAGCTAAAGGGTGGAAAACTTTTGTCTACAATAGAATTGATCCCATCTTGAACGAGAACAACCTCCCTCTTCCCCGAGCAGTGCTGATGGCCTATATTATGGTGGGGTACCCTATCAATGTGGGTGCTATAATTTCAACTAGGATTACATTGGTGGTCCATAAGAATGAAAAGTCTTATCCCTTTTCGAACACCCGAACATAGTACTTCAATGATGCAAAGGTGGATCCAAGGCCGTATGACACAAAGGTAAAAGCTAGGAAACCTTTTTCTTGGTATAACTTGCAGGGGGAGGACAACCCAAAGTTCAAGGGGACGGACACTACCACAGCTGGCCAGTCTGACGAGCCAACGATGGTAGGCCTAGCGGATGCTGCTGAATCATCTTCCTCCCATGCCTACCATAGTAGCCGGGTCTTCCTCCGGGACAGTTGCCATACCACCACCATCATCCTCCAAGCCTCCCAAGTTAGTTCCAGTGCCATCCTCGTCTACATACCCTCTCACTGCATTACGAGTCTCCCAGACATTGGCGAGCCTCAATAACTGGGTGCAGACAACCACTTCTAAGTTGTCTGACATCTCCAGTACTGTTGCAGCGCAATCCTCTACTCCAATAGTGCCACAGGTACCTCTTTCAGTGGAGGAAACTTTGAAGAAGATCCTAGACAACCAGCAAACTATCATGGGAACTTTGGTAGCTCTGGGGGGGGATGCCATTGAGGAATTGGCCATGCAAGTGAAGAAAATGACAAAGTCCCAGGCTTTAAAGAAGACAGTGGAATGTTTGAGGCAAGAGGTGAAGAAGTTAGCATTAGCGGGTGACTTGCCCTTTGATCTATTGATGGAGACATGTCAATCAGTGCTGGATGATCTCACTACTCCCACTGCTGAGGAGATGCTCCGGATGCTCTCCAACTCTGTTGCCCCTCCGCCCGAAGATGAGAATATTCAGTTAGAGGAGACCGAGGGTGGTGATGCTGCTAGTCACCCCGAGACCACATAGGGAGTTTTCTTTACTCTCTTCCCTCTTATGATTTGTTTTTGCTAAGCATTGGGGACAATGCTTACTCTTTTTTTAGGGGGTGGTCTATTTCGATAGTTTGATGATTTGGATGACTGTTTATGACATTTGATCACTTTTTGGGCCTCTAATAACTTAAATACTCTTTTTCCTTTTTCTTTTATCTTTACTCTATCCCTCATTATGTATATAATCACCCCCCTTGTACATATTCATTTGCTTTACCTTTAGTAGTTTATTTTATAGCTTTTTCGTTTTGCTTTCCTAATAGTATAGCTTCTTAATTAATTTATTAGCTTCTTTTTTATTTGTTAGCTTCTTCTTTTGTTTTATTTAACAATAACCCTTCGGTTTTCTTAGTGCCACGGTTCTTTCCAAAGGCGGTTCTTGTGTGAACCGGGTGGCTCTTCCCAACGATGGATAGCGTGACAACCTTCTTAAGAGATTGAGTCAGTTTTTGATGTTTAGGTAAAAACAAGTAGTGTAATGAATAAATAAGAGTCGAGCATGTTTCACTTGGTACCAACACACTTAACTATGCGCTTATGGTTAAAAACAAGTTTTTGTAAAAGAAATAACTCTAGTTAGTGACCTTGTGAATCTTGTGTTGACTTAGGAAATCATCAGATGGTTTAGTTGAACCGTAGGCATTTTCAATCTTGAATGCGACTGTTGTGAGCCCTCGACTTCTTTCTCTTTAAAAATATGGTTGTGTGAGAGGTGAGGTATTTTGTTACAAGTCCATGTACCTGTGTGAATGGTCTAGAACTTGCCCCGAATGTGTTTCTAGGCGAAATTCTAAGTTAGCTTGGCTTGAGAAGTGATTGTAGGCCTTCCTTGACCCGTTTTTGAAACATTCCATGGCCCACTAATGATAACATCCTTAATAAACCATTTTTAGCCTAAATCCTTTCATTCAATAACCATATTACAAGTCTTTAACCATTTTATAGTGACCTCTATTGGCACCCGGCTTTTCTTTAGCACTCATGTGGTTCAAATGGCATAAACATGAGTTTGGGGGAGAGACGAGGAGTTGAAAGATGGTTTCAAGGCACAAAAATACAAAATAAATGAAAATGAGGAAAAGGCAAAGAAAAATAAAGGGAGAACAAGGAAAAACACAGAAAGAAAGTGAATAACGTGAAAGGGTTGAAAAGATGCAAAAGAAAGAAAAAGTGCAAAGCATGGAGAAAGCAAAGAAGGATATTGTGAATATCATGTAAAAGAAAGAGTGGTGTCAAGTCTCTCTAATCCCCCTAAGGGAAAAGAAAATGACTCAAAGAGTTAGCAAAGCAAGAGCCAACAAGAGAATATGAAGTGCTAAAGGAAATATGAACCTATTCCAATTCGATATTACCCTCCTTAATCCAAAAGCCTTCATTACATGACAAAAAAGCCTACGTTATTTCAAGCCAAGAAAGCTTACATTATTAGTGATCTACATGAGGGGAAAGCATATGGTACTTAGAGCCGGGCTTGTGACATTCTTTTGAGAGTGATGAGCGAATATTCCTCGAGTCATTGTTTTTAACTCTTCATTCGTGAGTGAGATGAGCTTCCCTAGAGTATACGAGGAGGATTTTGGGATCCACGGTGACTTGCATGAAAGTGTGAGCGTCCTTGATGATCAAAGTCAACCCTTCATGCTCAAAGTGTCACATTAGAGCCATTTGTGCTTCAATTTTCAAATCACAGGCTTGTTAATGATTCATGAGCGTGTGGGTAATTGTTGGTCCCAATTTATTTGTGTTTTGACTTAACTTAGGACAATTGAAATATCCCTTTTTCTAATAGAGGTAGTAATTACCTTCAATGCTTGAGGACAAGCAAAAACTTAAATTTGGAGGAATTGATAAGTAGGGATTTTGACCGCTTATTTGCCCGCTTTTACTTGAGTTTAAGATCGAAAATGCTTAAAGGTATCCCCGAGAACTAATGAAATGAGCTTTCTTGAGAGAACATTGGGAAACAAGCCAAAAGGTAAAATTTAACTCAAAAACGAGTCAAAATTGGACAAGGACAAATACAGGGCAAAAATGCTTAGAGTGCGGACCGCACAATTCTGTGTGCAGCCGTAAACAATGAAGGAACCTGTAAAATTTAGCTTCACAGTGTGCATATCGCATAATTCTAGTGCGGCCGCAGAATAGAGGTTCACAGAGTTGGAAATTTTGAGAGCTAAAGTTGTGCGGACCGCACAAGTATTGCGCGGCCGCAGAAGTCAGTGTGCGACCGCATTCACTATTATGCGGACCGAAGAGGAGAAGAATCAGAGAACCTCGAGTTGAAGTTGTACGAACCTTAAGAATTTTATGCGGCCGCAGAAGCCAGTGTGCGACCTCAATCACAATTATGCGGACCGCATAAGAAGAGATTCAGAGCACCAGTCGAAGATAAGCGGTCCGCACGATTTTGTTGGTGGAGAAGAAAACCCGCCTGAAAACAAAGATTCTATTTTCAATAGTTTCAAAGGCTTGAAGGCGTTCTTCCTTTCAATCCAAGTCGAGGTAATAGTTCAGATTATGAACACCCGATCGGATCTGTCAAGAACGAGCTGACGACTACAAGGGAAGTTTGTGCGGCCGCAGAAGTCAAAGGTGCGGCGACACTCACTTTTTTGCAGTCCACATACTAAAGTCCAGATCCCAAATCAAGCCATGCATGTGGCCGCACTCAGAATTATGCGGCCGCACAACCTCCGCAGGGGCATTTTTGTCAGATATTTTCAGTTTAGTATAAATAGGACTTTTTTTCATTTTTAGGTTAAGTTTGGTTTTTGTAATAGCACCTGGCCATTTCTCTTTACTGCTTTAAGTAATGTTATACTAGATTTGTGTACAAACACTAGATTTTCATCCCATAATTAATTATTATGGATTCTATCTTTATTTCTTCTTTAATTTCCACAATTTTCATGAGTAGCGAAATTTCTAGCTAGTGTTGTGACCCAACCCTAGTGTGGTTATTTGATGGGTGTTTGAATTATTCCTTGTTTGTGATTGGGTTAGTGATATTTAGCCTAGTTTTTTCTAAAACTCAAGGATTAATGGTTGCAAACACGGATTCATGCCTAATAGACTTAGTCTCGACTTGAAGAAGAGAGACTAAGTCTAGGAAAACATGGCTAGCAAGAAACTGGGGTGAACTCAAGAAATTGATAGCCCCAAGTAAAGGGTTGAATCTAGATATAGTAAGACCCGACTTGAGCATTTATCACTTGTATCATGCAATACCCATTTGGACTTTAGAAAGCCAAATTGAGAAAAATCACTTAAACTACCGAGAGCTGTAGAGTGAGTATCTAAGTGTGATTGTTATATTACAACCCTGACTAATCAAATCACTTAAAACGTTAACTGTTGATTGACGAAAATATTCCAATAAAATATTGAACGAAAATTATACCTTTTAAAAGTGAAATTATTCTTTTAGATATGTAACTCCATATTGAACAAATTTGTATTATATTTTTTTATTTACCTAATGCTAGGAGTTTGAAACCAAATTGAATCTTTTAGTTGATTAGAGCAATCTCGATTCTGACTCTTGTTCGAAGAGTCTCCCAAAGCAGATGTTACATAGAATTAAAACTTTTTTTCAGTTACAAGTTTGAATCCTTTTGGTACATAACCAAACACAATTTCATCCATCTAAAGTATATTTCTACATAATGGCGGCTCTATTTAAAAAGTTCAATTTATTGAACATGCCACAAGATTTTAAAAGCTTGACCTTTTTTATTAATGGATATCAATTATATCTCTAATAATATTTTTATTGAATTCTATTTTTCCTTAATTTTGCATAACATGTATGATGTATCCAAATTTGTTGGGAGTATAGAGATGGGCTGAAACAGATGCGACCCAAGCCTATTTATCGTTTATTTAAATGAAACTTATGTTCAGACTAGGAGTAACATTTTAATGATGAACCCTCTTCCTTATGTTGGTACAATCTACGGTATTCTTTTGTCTGATAAGAAGTAGAGGCAGGTATCTATTGGGACTCAATTTCCCTCTAATTCTGCTTCCTTCAATGCTGGTGTATTGAATTCTACATCAACTCCCAATGTTGTTGTTTCAAATCCTACCTTCTCTTCTAAAGTCTCTTTTGAGTCTACTAGGTCTCCCGGGGTATGCAAATATTTCAAGAAACATGCTCATAGCATTGACATGTGCTATAAGCTGCATGGATTTCCCCCCAATTTGGGACCTGCGAAGACTCTAGGGCCTAAAAGATCGGTCGCTCATGTTGAGATTGAATCCAACACATTGCCTGGTATTCCTACTATGGAGTATGGTGATACTACCTCTCAGTCTCAGAGTCCTTCTACAGTGCCTGGCCTTACCAAGGACCAATATTCCCAACCGATGATATTACTTCAGCAGTAGGCCCAAATCACTGCTTCCCCTCATGGTTCCAACCTCATGGGGTTTGCCAACTTTGTTAGTATGTTCCCCCCCCCCCGCCCCAGAAGGGTGTGTCTTATGGAGCATGTATGATAAGTAGAGTAGATGGGATAGTTTGGATAATAGGTTCAGGAGCATATGATCACATGACCTCCATTAAAAGCTTGCTCTTCAACATACAAACCCTACCTGTTTGTTACCTAGTTTCCCTTCCTAATGTCTATAAAGTCAAATTTACTAATATTTGTACTCTAGTCTTATTTCCTGATCTTATTCTTCACAATGTGCTTTATATTCCTAGTTTCCAATATAATATCATTAGTGTTCATAAGTTGTTGTGCCATGATGCTGATATTGTACAATTTACCAAGGCTGCTTGCACTCTACAGGGCCCTTCACCGAAGAAGACAGTGGGGCTTGGTAGGTTGGACAATGGTCTTTACAAGCTCTTTCAGCAAGCTACTTCTGCTGCCCAACAGTGTTGTGTTCCACATTCTCCTACTGTTAATACTTCTATTTCTGTTTCTGGTTCATTTCCAGTAACTATTGATACACCCTCTGTAAATACCATTGATGTACTTAATAAAGTCAACAATGTTGATGTTGTTTGGCACTATATACTTGGACATATTCCTTTCTCTAAAATGAAACATATGAATAATATTGGCTGTATTTTTTCTTCTAATCAGTCTTTTGCTTGTCATGTATGTCCTTTAGCAAGACAAACTAGATTGCCTTTCCATGACAGTTCTATACAAACTACTAAACCATTTTAGTTGATTCATATAGATACCTGGGGTCCATATTCTACACCTACCTATACTGGCTCTAGGTACTTTCTAATCATTGTTGATGACTACACTAGATCCACTTGGACTCATTAAATGGGTTTCAAGAGCAATACTTTTGACATTCTCAAAGGATTTATTGCCATGGTTGAGACTCAGTTCCAGTCTGTGGTCCAAGCTGTTAGAAGTGATATTGCCCTTGAATTGGGGTCTAGTATTGCAGGATCTAAATATTTCTCCAACAAGGGAATTATTCATCAAACTTCATGTCCATACACTCCACAACAAAATGGAGTGGTAGAGAGAAGGCATAGACATTTTCTTGAAACAANTTCCCCCCCCCCGCCCCAGAAGGGTGTGTCTTATGGAGCATGTATGATAAGTAGAGTAGATGGGATAGTTTGGATAATAGGTTCAGGAGCATATGATCACATGACCTCCATTAAAAGCTTGCTCTTCAACATACAAACCCTACCTGTTTGTTACCTAGTTTCCCTTCCTAATGTCTATAAAGTCAAATTTACTAATATTTGTACTCTAGTCTTATTTCCTGATCTTATTCTTCACAATGTGCTTTATATTCCTAGTTTCCAATATAATATCATTAGTGTTCATAAGTTGTTGTGCCATGATGCTGATATTGTACAATTTACCAAGGCTGCTTGCACTCTACAGGGCCCTTCACCGAAGAAGACAGTGGGGCTTGGTAGGTTGGACAATGGTCTTTACAAGCTCTTTCAGCAAGCTACTTCTGCTGCCCAACAGTGTTGTGTTCCACATTCTCCTACTGTTAATACTTCTATTTCTGTTTCTGGTTCATTTCCAGTAACTATTGATACACCCTCTGTAAATACCATTGATGTACTTAATAAAGTCAACAATGTTGATGTTGTTTGGCACTATATACTTGGACATATTCCTTTCTCTAAAATGAAACATATGAATAATATTGGCTGTATTTTTTCTTCTAATCAGTCTTTTGCTTGTCATGTATGTCCTTTAGCAAGACAAACTAGATTGCCTTTCCATGACAGTTCTATACAAACTACTAAACCATTTTAGTTGATTCATATAGATACCTGGGGTCCATATTCTACACCTACCTATACTGGCTCTAGGTACTTTCTAATCATTGTTGATGACTACACTAGATCCACTTGGACTCATTAAATGGGTTTCAAGAGCAATACTTTTGACATTCTCAAAGGATTTATTGCCATGGTTGAGACTCAGTTCCAGTCTGTGGTCCAAGCTGTTAGAAGTGATATTGCCCTTGAATTGGGGTCTAGTATTGCAGGATCTAAATATTTCTCCAACAAGGGAATTATTCATCAAACTTCATGTCCATACACTCCACAACAAAATGGAGTGGTAGAGAGAAGGCATAGACATTTTCTTGAAACAACTAGGGCTCTTCTTTTTCAATCTCCTCTCCCTATTCAATTATGGGGAGACTGTATTCTTACTACCACATACATAGTCAATAGATTCCCTTCTGCTTTACTTCTTGGGAAAAGTCCTTATGAACTGTTGTTTGGAACTGTACCTGCATACTCTCATCTTAGAGCTTTTGGGTGCCTCTGTTATTCTAATGATACTAAACCCCATAAGAACAAATTCCATCATATATTTGCTAAGAAGGGATACAAACTATATGATCTCTCTAGCAAATCAGTTTTCATGTCTAGGGATGTTACTTTCAAAGAACACATCTTTCCCTTCCTTAGTTCCTCTGATAGCTTACTCATTTTCTCTTCTCCTCTCTCTTTAGCCACTTTTGACAATTATCCTCCCTCCTCTCCTTCTTCTTCTTCTTCTTCTTCTTCTTCTTCTTCTTCTTCTTCTTCTTCTTCTTCTTCTTCTTCACCTTCTTCTTCACCTTCCTCTCCTCTTTTTTCTTCTTCTCCATCCCCTTCTTCTTCCTCCCCTACTCTTTTGCCTCCTCCTTCTTATGTCTTTCCTCCACCTTCTTCCAATCCTCATACTTCTTCCTCTCCTACTTATGATCTTCCTCTGAGAAGATCTTATAGAGCCCATAATCCCCCTACTTATCTCAAAGATTTTGTGTGCCATTCTTCTTCTCTCATACCTATATCTAGTCATGATGCTCCTTCTATTACTCAAATTCATATTCCTGAGCCTCACTCCTACTCCCAGGTAGAAAATGTCCCTGAGTGGCAAGATGCCACGAGGAAGGAATTTGAGGCCTTAGAGGCTAACAAAACTTGGAGAATTGTTCAGCTGCCCTATGGCAAAAAGCCTATTGGCTGCAAATGGATTTACAAGGTAAAGTATAAAGCTGATGAAAATGTAGAGAGGTATAAGGCCAGACTAGTTGTAAGAGGTGATACTCAGGTGGAGGGTGTTGATTTCCATGAGACCTTCTCCCTTGTTTTCAAAATGTCCACTGTTAAGACCCTAATTGTTGTGGTTGTCAAGCAAGTTTGTCCTATGTTCCAACTTGATGTCAACAATGCATTCTTGCATGGTGATCTTTATGAGGAAGTTTTTATGAAACTCCCTCCTGGTCTCTCTGTTGGGTCTTCTTCTTCCTCTGCCCCTTTAGTTTGCAAGCTTCAGAAGTCTTTATATGGCTGAGGCAGGCTTCCAGGCATTGGTATGCCAAGTTATCTCAAGTCTTACATTTTAGGGGTTATGTACATTCACTTAATGATTACTCTTTGTTCACCAGGGGTTCTGGTAGTTCTATGGTTATTCTAGTTGTCTATGTGGATGATATTATACTAACTGGCACTGATGTCTCTGAGATTTATTCTCTCAAGTCTTTTTTGGATCTTCACTTTAAAATTAAGGATCTTGGCTCTCTTAATTACTTTCTTGGTATTGAAGTTCTTCATACATCTTCTGGGGTTCTTTTGCATCAAAAAAAGTATATCCATGACCTTTTAACTGCTTTAACTCTTCTGATTGTTCTGCTGTAACTTGTCCTCTTGAGTTAAATGTGAAGTTGAAGGCTAAAGAAGGGGATCCCGTTCCTAATCCTGAAGAATATAGAAGTCTCATTGGTAAGCTCAATTCCCTCACTCATACCAGACATGATCTTAGTTTTGCTGTGCAACATCTCAATTAGTTCATGCAGCAGCCTTTCCTTCCTCACATGAAGGCAGCCTTGCACCTATTGAGGTATTTCAGAGGCACTTTTGATTTTGGCCTCTTCTTCTCCAACTATCCTAATATATCCTTGCAGGCTTATTGTGACAGTGATTGGGGCTCCTGCCCTGATAGCAGGAGATCTGTTTGTGGTTTCTATTTGTTTCTTGGTGGCAGTCTCATTGGGTGGAAATTCAAGAAACAAGTAGTAGTATCCTTGTCTTCAGCTGAGGCTGAGTATAGATCTATGAGCAAGGTTGTGGCTGAAATCACTTGGGTATGTAGGCTCATGTCTGATCTTGGAGTCTCTTCTTCTTCTCCTGTTCCCCTCCATTGTGATAGTATTTCTGCCATTCACATTGCTCGCAATCTTGTGTTTCATAAGCGGACCAAACACATCGAGTTGGATTGCCATTTTGTCCGTACCAAGCTTGTTGAAGGGCTCATTAGCTTGTCTCACACTTCCAGTGCTTCTCAGCTCGCAAATGTCTTCACTAAACCCCTGTGTAGGCCTTCTCATCATCTCCATATTCACAAGTTGGGGATTGTCTCACCCTCCAACTTGACGGTGGCTGTTAGGAGTATAGAGATGGGCTGAAACAGATGCGACCCAAACCCATTTATTATTTATTTATCTGTATTAGATTAGGTCCATTAGTTGAGGTCCATTAGTCTTATTAGTTGGGCCATGTATATATACAAGGGAACTATTTGTAATAAACAAATTTGGGAATTCATTTTCTGTGGATCATCAATAAAAAAAGATCTCGAGCTTTCTCTCTATCTTTCCTTTTAATCCTAATTTCTTTCTCGTTCAATCTATGAGAATGATGATCATTAACAAAATTTTATGTTGAACTATGTTCCTCTTTTATACCATAGCACATTTCAAGTCTTCAATATACACTTACTTAACATCAGTTGTTATTTTCTTTGCATTGAACACCACCATATATTTTAAGTGCACCACCTTCTTGAATTTGGTAGAAAAGGTTTTTTAGCAGAAAAGAAGAGACTAGTTAAGGTGATAATTTTGTAAACAATTTATTTTCTCCCCTTCCTTTCGATCAACCTGCCGTGTATAGTTTCTTGTTGTTAATTTATCTTTAATAATTCAATTTGACGGTAAATTAACTTGAAGCTATTTTCTTGCATTCATGAAACTTCAAGTATAGTGGAGCTTTATATTTGCACGAGCAAGTATACTCGTGGTGTCACGACCCAAAATCTATTAAGGCCGTGATGGCGCCGGACACCACCGTCAGGCAAGCCAATCATTAATTAGTCGAATTAAATTCATATTTTAACATTTTTTTGAAATTGTTACCTTTCACTTACAAGTCATAATAGCGAATAAAAAATTTATTAAATAAATACGACAGGTAAACCATTCCATTTATTAAATTAAATCCCAAACACATCCCAGAACCCGGTGACACAAGTACATGAGCAATTTCTAAGAATTTTATAATTTCTACAAAGCTTGTCCGAAATACAAATTGGACAAGAAATAAAAATGAAAGTGCAATACATAGAGGAAGACTCTGCCGATTGCGGGTCGTCTCCGGATGGTGCAGCTCGTCTAAGTCTCCAAGTCAGCCACATCACTGCGCCAAACAGGGCCACTAGCTATGAATGTACCTGTGCAATAAAAGTGCACAACAAGTGTAGCATGAGTACGAAAATAACGTGTACTCAGTAAGTATCCCGCCTAACCTCGAAGAGGTAGTGACGAGAGTTCGAATTTGGCACTTGCTAGAGGTCAATTTAATATAATCAAGGGTGACTCTAAGCATGGATATCATAGGCAAGTTAACAAGTAGCGACAATAATTAGCAACTTCTTTCACGTTTAATATTTTAAAATACTCATCATTTCAGTTGACAATATAAAATTTTCAGGTCAGTAATCAGGTAAAAATCACAACAAATACGTAGTAATATCATGCGCAAGCAATGCTGAGGGTCGAACGGCCCGAAACAACATAAATGTAAAATGTGCACTGCCGAAGGGTCGAACAGCTCGAACCATAGATGCATCTATTAACCCGCCGTGGCGTACGGCCCGAACCCATGATAGAAGTGGAAGAAATTACCCCGCTCGCGGAATATAAATTGCGAAGCGGTCACACACAGTCATGCACATTCCAACAATCCACCCCGACTACATCGGGAAAATCAAGTACTCAAGTCAATGACAATTTCTCTTTTAGTTGTCATGAAAATAGTATTTAAATATTTTCCATAATTTTATTTGCCAAGTTCCATAAGGTTAAAACATTTTAATTTCATCAGTAAGATTACAAGTACGACAAATAGAACATGCTTTTGGGTCCTAGACTACTCGGACATAACATAATAGCAGCTACGCACGGGCTCTCGTCACTTCGTGCATACGTAGTCACCACAAATAGTAGCACATATTAAATTAGTTCACCTATGGGGAAAATTCCCCCTCACAAGGTTAGAAAGGAGACTTGCCTCGCTCCGAAATTTCATAACCGGCTTCCAAGCCCTTCCGACGACTCCAATTGATGCACAACACCCCAAAACTATTCAAATAACGGGCAAACCATAAAAATTCACTCTAATACTTATACAAATTCAAATTATATAAGTTCCCAAATCCGCTCGAAAAGTTGACCAAAATGCCCTCAGGCCCACGTGCCCGGATTCCGAAATTTCTCGAAGATAAATTCTACCCATAGCTTTACTAACTCAATTATACAATTTACTCTAATTTTTATGCTCAAATTCATGGTAAAAGTCCAAAATTCCAAATTCTAGGTCTTTCCCAAAAATTCCAAATTTATACTAATTTTCCATGTAAGATCACATATTTAACTCAAAAATAGGAAGAAATCACTTACCTAGTGTTGCTTGGTGAAAATCCCTCCTTGAGCTCTCCAAAATCGCCCAAACAAAATGAAAGAAATGGGCCAAAACTCATGTTTAAAACAATCTGCCCAGGCTTCATCGAGTTGTACCTTGTGTTGTGCAGGTTGTACATCCTATTACAATTTTCCCTTGTTGTACACCTTCTGTTAAAACGCCCATAACTCCTTGTAGAAATATCCAAATGACAAAATCTTTGAATATTTAGAAACTATACTCAAAGATCTTTAATCTGATAGGTTGTACATCATATAAATGTTTATATATTCCGAGATATTTGCTTCTAAAGTCGGCTCCATGCATCAAAAAATTCTGTCGAAACTGCTCCACCAGCCATCTTCAATCGATCATAACTTTCTGATATAATGTCCAATCATGAATGATTTAGCTTTCTGGACATTAGAATGCAAGGGCTGAAACTTTTATGTTTTGCAAAGTTTCAGATTCTTTATAGATTTCGAGATATAAGCTTCAAAATTCAGCTCCGCGATTGCACTAGTTGCTCTCAAAACAGTTTTCTTCAGAAAATTTCAGCAACTCTTTGGTCCGAAATTCATTCCGTTAACCTTCTGAAATCCACCCGAGGCCCTCGGGACCTTAAAAAATTATACCAACATGTGCCAAAACATGATACGAACTCGCTCGAGGCCTCAAATCACATCAAACAACGTCGAAATCATGAATCACGCTCCAATTCAAGCTTTATGAACTTTGGAATTTCAAACTTCTACATCCGATGCCGAAACCTATCAAATAATGTCCTATTGACTCCAAATTTTGCACACAAGTCATATTCGACCTTACGGACCTGCTCTAACTTTCGGAATTGGAGTCCGACCCCGATATCAAAAAGTCAAACTCTCGGTCAAACTTCTCAAAAACCTTCAAATTTCTATCTTTAGCCAAATGACTTCAAAATGACCTACGGACCTATGAACTCACTTCTGATCGCGCTCCCAACTCCAGAATCACCATACAGAGTTATTCCCAGATTCGGAATCCCAAACGGACATCAATGACACCGAAATGCACTTCAACCCAGACTTATGAAATTCCTTCTAAAATGCTAACTTCCACAATATACGCCGAAATGCTCCCGAGTTATCTAAAACCCGATCTGAACATACGCCCCAATCTGAAATCATCGTACGAACCTGCTGGAACCTTCAGATCCTGATTCCGAGGTCATTTACTCCAAATTCCAGTCTTAGTCGATTCTTCCAACTTAAGGCTTCTGAAATGAGAATTTTCTTTCCAATTTGACTCCGAACTTCCCGAAATTCAATTCCGACCACACCTACAAGTCATAATACCTGAAACAAAGCTGCTCACGACTTCAAACTGCTGAACGACGCGCTAGAGCTCAAGACAACCGGTCAGGTCTTTACATTCTCTCCCACTTAAACATACGTTCGTCCTCAAACGTGCCAAAAACTGCTCTGGAGTTATCTGAAATTCGTTTTTTAACACCTCGTGCACCTGCCCGTACTACCACAACCCAGTTGAGCACATTAGCTTGATCAAATCTGAAGATATCCTTTTTTATCCATACAATAAGCTTAGAACCTAGTTCCAACACCTGAAATTCTCTGCCAGGCCTATTTCCAATATATAAGCATCGTATCAACTACCACAAGAGGTACCAAGACACTACTGCGTACCTTTGTTGAGTTAGTACCATGCACCGCATAATTCACCATCTAACCACAATGACTTCCCATGAACCTTAATAGCCAGAATTCCACGAATCTGATTCTCCCAATGCATCTGATGATATACATATACATCCTGCTATAATGCTGACGATACCACCACAACGGAGGAGATGTGTAGAAATTTCTAACCAATTGCAGAGTTAACCAAACATTGATTCTCTCCTTTTTGACTAAAATCATCACCTCATTACTACGCTAATATTGGCCTTTGTTCTTTACCATACTTCAGAAAATCTTATCGCACTGATCCCTAATCCAATAGCCTCGTCTCACCCAGTATGAGCTGCTCAGACAACCAATCACCCCATACATGACCAACAGTCTCACACGATGCCACAATGTGCCAATAGGCCAGAATTAGAACATGATACATAAGGACATGACTCAGGAAGGGACTACTCAACTCACGCAACTAACATGGATTTCGTTAGAAAATAGGAAGCAAAACACAAGAAAAATAAATATAGGAACCTTACTCAACATCACCCTGTTGCGGCGTGCAACCCAATCCAAATAACATACCCGTGGCGGCGTGCCACCCGATCCCATCAGAAAATTCACATAAGGATATATACATGGAGCTGAATTTCTCACCATTAAAAATTACTGAATACCGGTCATAAGCACGCTAAGTGCATAATACCATCCTGGGGAGACTGATAGAGTCGTATGCTACAAAAATTAAGCACAACTGAGGTGCGATATATATATATATATATACTCTGAAATCTGAAGAGCCCTCCTTCTCACATAGCATCATCACTACGCTGAATTTTAACACATAAGAATTTCTCAAGCCGTTTCACAACTCACACGTCACAATAATAACCTTACATGAAATGAACGAAGACATAACAACATTTGATATTCCAGCACCCCTCCTTGAGGAGCGCTATACTGAAAGGAACACATCTGCCTCACATGAAGCCCATAATCCTGTTTAAACCCATTCACACACTTCAAGTTGATTCTGCTCGCACCGAACTGGGCTGATAGCCTTACCTGGATCCATAATAACCCACTTCTTCTCATAACACGCAAGAACAACCATCATAGCTGGGACAAACACCTAATAATCCACAACACAATGAACTGAACGCTTCCCAAGCATAAATTCTCACATAAGCAATATTACACTTCCTTATACTCAATCTAAATCTTCAATCCATTACACGACTACATGTCACACTCATACGATCATCTCGTGGTCATGCTCCCACGAGGTAACAAGTCTGCACATCCATACCACTGACCACACTAATACTGCAAAACACATCAAGAACCCATGACCAGGATACAAAGCCTCTTTCACCAAACACCGATCTCAGGTGACACTGGAGACAACACTAGCTTACTCTAGACATTTAAATCCCTTCTTCTTGCTCACCCGAGCTCATGACATCCTTGTCAACACCGAACCGCAATCTTGATCCTTACTTCCAATTACATACTGCTTACTGCACCTGCATGCCAATATGAGATAGCGCAGGAATTCCATCATTACTCTTGAACCACTAATAGGGCGAACACCCCGTCATATAGAAACCCCAACAACACACGAGTGAATTCTCATAATCACAAAACAGGAAAATCCTCAGGGAATAGTCTATACCCACATGATCCTTCCGGGATCTACCTACACCTGACAAGCCATAATACTTGAATGTTTCCAAATAAATCCATTACGGCAACCGACAAGCCTCGCACACGCCGGCACAAACCACATGCATAACTTAATCACATTGAAGGAACTGATCACTGTCGCACATGTGCCATTCCAACCATGGCTAACCAATCTATCTTCTTTTAATCATCCTTAATCGCCTCAGAAACAATAGTAACGCCATTCAACTCATAACAAACTCAATCCTCACTCATCCCGAGTGGCCTTGACTCACGAGACCATGCTATCTCAACCCCACAAACCGTTCATACCCTTATGAAAATCTTTCTACACTCCGGAGTTTAGTTCTCTCACTCCCCCAATACTATCTTGCACGCTGAAAAATATCATTGAACAATCCAACCATTTTCCCTTTCTCAGAATTATACTGCAAAAGCTCGATTCTTAATCATACTGCTTCCTGAAACCCTTAAACACCGCATTCTTAACCTTCGAGTTTGCTAGGACCGCTATTTAGAGTCACCCACTTGGCCCTGAATACAATCAACTCCAAGGCTCTTCTAGCACAGGAACACCCTTTCAATGAAGTACGTGACTGAGTCACTACCCTAACAACTCGCCTATGCCTTAAGCATAAATTCTGAATCTTCCAAAGCCTAACCCTGGTCCAATAGGGCCAACTTTTAAACACATTTATCAAATCCCATGCATAATTACCATTTTTACTCCTTTCCCCTTAGTTGCAATAGCTTGCCAATACGCCGATAATCCGCAACCCTATGAGAAGATAATCCTGCAACCCAGTTGCAGGCGATGGGACTCTCCCACTTAGCCCGAAGCTACTCCTTGCACCACTCTGGACCCCACCGAAAACCTTCTAAATTCTTCTGTTGGCATTCCCTAAATACTCAAGTTCCCTAGCATCATTCACATATTCGGCCTCCTACCGAATAACCACTAGAATTCCTTGTAGAAACTTGCTAACTACATGACCGCTAACCTGCCCGCGAGAGATAACCCACATGTAGAAATTACCAACTGACACCTTCCAACGATGATGTACTACACACACTCTACAACATAAATACCCCATCCTAAGCCTGTTCTCATTCACCAACTTTGCCAGTCCGTCCGCTCTTCATGGACATCTACTAAATGCGCTACAATATCTTCTAATTCACCACTATGCTGCCGCTCTCCCACTTTGGTTAACCTCATTCCTTTAAGCACTACCTGACTTCCTTTTCTTACGCCTGGACTTTTAGAAATTTAGCCGCCACCTGACACTTCTCACATGCCTTCATTCATCGTATGCTGCCCAACTCAATATCATTCTCTGTAGCTCTTAAACCAGCAGATCACCATGACTTCAAACTCTCCAAAGATCATCTTTATCGAGCTACCTTCATTAGAAATAACTATTCAGTTCTGAACCACCACACACCACGATCTTTGACAACCGCTTCTTCAATACTACTTCACAACACTTTGACCCAATGCAACCGAAGAACTATAACACCGGTGAACTTAACACATTCTATTTGATCAAAACAGCGATACCACATCATAGATGAAAACTCCACCTCGCTTGATAACACCAAGACTAATTACTTTATTCCCCCAGACTTGAACATTCATAGTCCAATTGTCCTTCCTTCGCCGGAACTAAAATACTGAAATCTCGAAATTACGCTCTGAGAAGACCTCCCTTCAAGTCATTCATTACCCCGACATATGGGAAAGCATTCTACCATCATATCAACACCGCGCGATAACCAATCGTAAACATTATAACAATCTGAGCATAGCCTCAAAGTTCTCAGAAACACAACAATCGAGCTGAAACAACATAATATTCTTCTGCAGGGCAACAAGAACAGCCCCAACCAACTACACATGGAAAACATCTTGCACCATTTAAATTCCTCAAATCCATGTTTCATAGCAAGCGCTTCGTGAAGTATATGATTGAGTAGGAAGAACATAGGCATAAGCCTCAAAGGAATCGAATCGCACGATGAGGAATCAAGAAGGGAAGTACTCCTAACAGCCCTGTAGCCTCTCGAAGATAATTACAGATGTCTCCGTACCGATCCGCAAGACTCTACTAGACTTGCTCATGACTCGTGAAACTTAAGGGAACCTAGTGCTCTGATACCAAGTTGTCACGACCCAAGATCTATTAAGATCGTGATGGCGCCGTACACCACCGTCAGGCAAGCCAATCATTAATTAGTTGAATTAAATTCCTGTTTTAACATTATTTTGAAATTGTTACCTTTCACTTACAAGTCATAATAGTGAATAAAAATTTATTAAATAAATACGACAGGTAAACCATTCCATTTATTAAATTAAATCCCAAACACATCCCAGAACCCGGCGACACAAGTACATGAGTAATTTCTAAGAATTTTACAATTTCTACAAAGCTTGTTCGAAATACAAATTGGAAAAGAAATAAAAATGAAAGTGCAATACATAGAGGAAGACTCTGCTGACTGCGGGTCATCTCCAGATGGTGCAGCTCGTCTAAGTCGCCAAGTCATCCACATCACTGCGCCAAACAGGGCCACTAGCTATTAATGTACCTGTGCAATAAAAGTGCACAACAAGTGTAGCATGAGTACGAAAACAACGTGTACTCAGTAAGTATCCCGCCTAACCTCGAAGAGGTAGTGACGAGAGGTCGAATTGACACTTGCTAGAGGTCAATTTAATATAATCAAGGGTGACTCTAAGCATGAATATCATAGGTAAGTTAACAAGTAGCGACAATAATTAACAACTTCTTTCATGTTTAATATTTTCAAATCCTCATCATTTCAGTTGACAATATAAAATTTCCAGGCCAGTAATCAGGTAAAAATCACAGCAAATACGCAGTAATATCATGCGCAACCAGTGCCGAGGGTCGAACGGCCCGAACCAACATAAATGTAAATTGTGCACTATCGAAGGGTCGAACGAATCGAAACATAGATGCATCTATTAACCCTCTGTGGCGTACGACCCGCTCCCATGAGAGTAGTGGAAGAATTCACCTCGCTCGCGGAATATAAATTGCAAAGCGGTCACACACAATCATGCACATTCCAATAATCCACCCCGACTACATCGGGAAAATCAAGTACTTAAGTAAATGACAATTTCTCTTTTAATGGTCATGAAAATAGTATTTAAATTTTTTCCATAAATTCATTTTCCAAGTTCGATAAGGTTAAAACATTTTAATTTCATCAGTAAGATTAAAGTACAGCAAATAGAACATGCTTTTGGGTCCTAGACTACCCGGACATAACATAATAGTAGCTATGCACGGACTCTCGTCACTTCGTGCGTACGTAGCTCCCACAAATACTAGCACATATTAAATTAGTTCATCTATGAGGACAATTCCCCCTCACAAGGTAAGAAAGGAGACTTACCTCGCTCTGAAATTCCATAACCGGCTTCCAAGCCCTTCCGATGACTCCAATATAACGGGAAAACCAATAAAAATTCACTCTAATACTTATAAAAATTCAAATTATATAAGTTCCCAACTCCGCTCGAAAAGTTGACCAAAATGCCCTCGGGCCCACGTGCCCGGGTTCCGAAATTTCTCGAAGATAAATTCTACCCATAGCTTTACTAACTCAATTATATAATTTACTCTAATTTTCATGCTCAGATTCATGGTAAAAGTCCAAACTTCCAAATTCTAGGTCTTCCCCAAAAATCTCAAATTTATACTAATTTTTCGTGTCTAAATCCATGTAAGATCACATATTTAACTCAAAAATAGGAAGAAATCACTTACCTAGTGTTTCTTGGTGAAAATCCCTCCTTCAGCTCTCCAAAATCGTCCAAACCAAATGAAAGAAATGAGCCAAAACTCGTGTTTAAAACAATCAGCCCAGGCTTCATCGAGTTGTACCTTGCGTTGTGCAGGTTGTACATCATATTACAATTTTCCCTTGTTGTACACCTTCTGTTAAAACGCTCATAACTCCTTGTAGAAATATCCAAATGACAAACTCTTTGAATAATTAGAAATTATACTCGAAGATCTTTAAGTTGATAGGCTGTACAATATATAACTCTTTATATTTTCCGATATATGAGCTTCTAAAGTTGGCTCCATGAATCAGAAAATTCTGTCGAAACTGCTCCATCAGCCATCTTCAGTCGATCATAACTTTCTGATAAAATGTTCAAATCATGAATGGTTTAACTTTCTTGGAAACTAAATTTCAAGGTCTGCAACTTTTATGTTTTGCAAATTTTCAGATGCTTTATAGATTTATAGATATAAGCTTCCAAATTCAACTCCATGATTGCACTAGTTGTTGTCAAAACAGTTCTCTGCAGAAAATTTCAGCAACTCTTTGGTCCGAAATTCATTCCGTTAACCTTCCGAAATCCACCCGAGGCCCTCGAGACCTTAACCAATTATACCAACATGTCCCAAAATATGATACGAACTCGCTCGAGGCCTCAAATCACATCAAACAACGTCGAAATCATGGATCGCGCTCCTATTCAAGCTTTATGAACTTTGAAATTTCAAACTTCTACATCCGATGCCAAAACCTATCAAATCATGTCCGATTGACTCCAAATTTTGCATACAAGACATATTCGACCTTACGGACCTGTTCCAACTTTCGGAATTGGAATCCGACCCCGATATCAAAAAGTCAAACTCGGTCAAACTTCTCAAAAACCTTCAAATTTCTATCTTTAACCAAATGACTTCAAAATGACCTACGGACCTCCGAATTTACTTCCGGAAGCGCTCCCAACTCCAGAACCATAATACAGAGCTATTCTCAGATTCGGAATCCCAAACGGACATCAATAATAGTGAAATGCACTTCAACCCAGACTTATGAAATTCTTTCTATAATTGTTAACTTCCACAATATATGCTGAAACGCTCCTGGGTTATCCAATACCCGATCCGGACATACGCCTCAGTCCGAAATCATTGTACGAGCCTGATGGAACCTTCAGATCCTGATTCCGAGGTCGTTTACTCCAAATTCCAGTCTTAGTCGATTCTTCCAACTTAAGGCTTCTGAAATGAGAATTTTCTTTCCAATTTGACTCCGAACATCCCGAAATTCAATTCCGATGGCACGTAGAAGTCATAATACCTGAAAGAAGTTGCTCATGACTTCAAACCGCTGAACGACACGCTAGATCTCAAGACAATTGGTCGGGTCGTTACACGTGGATGAAACACAAAAAGTTCACGTGCTTTTTAACTAGACATTGAGTTAATCAGAACTGGAGGTGAATTTAGAGATTGGATTGGTTAGGGTTGGAGTTAAATAATTTCATAGTTATAAAAATTTTCTTCTGAGTATTTGTATAATTAAGAATTTATATTTTATTAAATACTCCCTCCGTTTTAATTTATGTGAACTCATTTGACTGGGCACAGAGTTTAATAAAATAGAAAAGACTTTTGAATTTGTGGTATAAAATGAGGCACATATATTTTGTGTGGCTATAAGTCATTGCATAAAGGTAAAATATAGCCAAATAAGAAAAGGGGTCATTCTTTTTGGCATGAACTAAAAAGAAAATAGGTTCACATAAATTGGCACGAAGGGAGTATAACTTTTGTAATATTTGATGTAGGATTACGTGCAACATAACACAAAATATAATGACAAAGAAGGTATGAATGACTAAATGGCCTTTTGTCTTTGTTTTCTTTGTTACTATGTATATTGAGTAAACTAGTAAATGTGCATGTGCTTCGCGCGATTAAATTAACGACATGATATCTTCTAATACAGAAATATTAAAAGAGTTGCCGATAGTAGACACTTAATTTTGTATCCCAGTCTCATTTATTTTCTGAGAATTTCCAATTGATACGCTTAAGTAAAATACTTCTATTTTCACAATTTAAGAACTTAATTGGTCTATATTCAAGTAATATTTTACGTTTCTGTACCTTTATAAAAAGAAAAAAAATAGTTATAATTCTCGAAATACCAAAAAAAATAGTTTATCATTTAGTACTTCCCATTACCTTGACATTTTGATTTTTTTCCTCCGATGACATTTTTGAATTCTCATCTCCTGTTTCGTCATTTTTCTTGTTGATAATCTATCCTTTGTTTTTTTAAAAAAAAATTTCTATCGTTTTTTATTTTGATAATTTTCTCCATGTATACCTACCTTATATTTTTTTAATTCATTCCAACACCATCCACCCGTTCCCACATGACCTCAGTTTTTTTTCATTTTTTCCACCATGTTTTTCTTTTGTATTTTTCTTTTTCCTTTTTTCGCATACTCATATCATTCAATTCGTCTAGTAAAAATTAAAAAATTGATATCCTTCCTTAAATAATCTAAGTCAGTTCCCCTTTCTCCTCTTACTAATTAAGTCATTTTCTATCTTGATCAATTTTTTCATATATTATATTTTGTACTATATAATAAAAGTCAAAAATCACTTTTTAAATAATCTAAGCTATACCTCCCTCTCATCTCTCCTATCTCACACTTATCTTTATAAAAGTAATCTGATGTTAAAAATAAAAGTTAGACATTTAAATGTTTAACAAAATATAGTATAAGTTGTATTTAGAATACACATTTTTTTCTTCTTTCTTTTATTTCTTGTTATATTTATTTTCTAATATTTTACACTCTTTAATTATCACGACCCGAACTCCCACCGTCGGAACTGTGATGGTGACTAACGTTGTAGTCGCTAGGCAAGCCAACATTAGAGATTCACACATAAAAATCTAAAAACTTGCGGAGAATTACTACACTTCAACACATGATAAATTAATAAGGAAACACAAATTCATAATAACATCCGTGCACATGACATATATATGTATGTATCTACCCATGATCTGGAGTCACAACTCACGGTTATGATTTATCTACAGTATTTGGTTGAAGGAAAAATGTACAATTGTTTATGAACCAAAGGAAAACAATAAAATGATCAGATAGGAGGGGACTCCAGGAATATGCAGACGTCGAAAGATCTACCTTGGGTCTCCGGGTAAAGAAGTCAACAGCGAACTCGGAATCAGCTCAGATCGACACCTGAATCTGCACAGAAAGTGTAGAGTGCAACATCAGTACAACCGACCCCATATACTGGTAAGTGTCGAGCCTAACCACAGCGAGGTAGTGAAGAGGCTAGGACAAGACACCCACATATAACATGTGCATTATAAACATACACGTAGCAACAATAGTAGTAAAATAAATAGAGCAGGCAAGGGGACATGCTGAGGGGTTCACAATGTAAGGAATAAGAAACAGGAATAAAACAGAATCAATCAATATGCCTTAAACTAAATAAACAAGTAAAAACAGTAAAGGAAATTGCACGGCATCACTCTTCGTGATTTTACTCTCAATTTGACCATATGAATAATAGAACGGCACGGAATCACCATTCGTGCTTTTACTCTCTCATAATATAACACGACATCACCTTTCATGTATTATCACTCACAAGACATGGCATGACATCACCCTTTGTGCTTTTAAGACTCGCTCACAAACATTGCACGACATCACCCTTTGTGCTTTACGCTCTTCCTCACCAAAACAAAGATCAATAACAACAGAGAGACAAAGATATCATAAATCAGTCTTACTTCAATATTCGACACCACAATACCAATCTCGACCTTGAGTCAATACTCAACAATTACTGTGAGCATGTGATTTTTCACCCACCATATACTCCTACAAAATTCAATAAAATAAATTAATTTCACAAATTTTTGTTGAGTTTTAGTGGTAATTGTGAATTTATTTTGCATTGTATATTCATAATTCATCCTTTAAAATTATTTAAACTTGCGAAATTAGGCGCATCATTATTATCAAGAAATTATATATTCATTATTTGTAATTAATTGAATAAAATAACAAAACGGATGATGATTATTTGAAGTAATGTAGTTTTAGTAACTAATTTCTAAATTCAGTCATATTTTCGAACAAATTGTGAAAACTGATTTTTTCTTTTAAAATATATGAGTGTCAAAATTAATTGTTTCACCCTTATTTTATTTACCAATCAATCTCTAATTAGACTGAATTAGAATTACTTAATACATTTTGGTGGAGTTTTAAGTTAATTTAAATTAATTAAATAGTTTTGTTTTGTTTAAAAAGAGAATTAAATCGGACCAGAGCCAAAAAATACCCAGGCCCAATCCCTATCTTTATACACTCAAACGACCCAGCCCAATACACCTCCTACCCAGTCCGACCCCAGTACCCAAAAACGACACCGTTCATATTAAATCGAAAGATCTCAACCGTTGATCTTTCCAGATCCAACGGTTGAGAACTCATTATCCATTAACTATATATATGTCCAAACACTCACCACCCCCCTCATTTCCATAAAAGCCTAACCCCCACCAAACCCTAGCTGCATCCCCTCCCCTTCGTCTCTCTCTCTTCTGCCTCGACCAAACCCTAGCCGCCCTAGGTTTCCGCCACCGGAACTCGCCTAACGGTGGCGGACTATCTCCAAACCACCCCAACATTTCACCCTACAACCCTCTCCTCACCCGTAACCCCATCCCACCATCAGTTTCCCCAAAATCCCACCCAAAATCACCCGATTTCAGATCTAAGAATCTGAAAAAACCTAAAATGCTACAACGGTTGACTTCGAACGATTCAACGGTTCAGACCTACATGAGTCAGTTGATTCATGTGGGTTTGACTCATTTTCAAACCCTCCGGAATCCGGCCAAGGTCCGGCTATTTCATTTTTGCTGGCCAAACCTTTCTTTTACGGGTACACCCCCCTCCTTTCTATGTGCTTCGTGTTTTTTTTAAGCATGAATAGGCGTAATTTAATCAATTTTCTTTTCTTCTTTGTGTCACTTTTTACTTCTGACTTTATCACTGTTTTGATTACTGTCTTTTACCTGTTCATATTTTTTTTTTTAGTTTAAAACCCCAGATATATTTAGCTTAAGAACTCTTTATCACTGTTTTGCGTGATTTAACTGTTTAGGCTTTGTATTTTTTCTACTTATCGTGTAACCAAGATTAGTATTAGGTTTCAGTTTTCTTTTCTTTGCTGATTTTCAGGCGTCTGTGTGTTTGTGGATTTTTTGTCAAGAAACGAATATGAACGAACTAGTTAATTGAATCCCTGAACTCATATGCCTTTATTGTAGTAGTTGTCTGCTTGTGTATTGATTGAGGTTGTTGTTTGATTTTTCTGCCCACGTTATTAGTTGCAATTAGATGATAATCTCCAATTAATCATAGGTTTAGTTTCAACTCTTAGGTTAGATTGGCATATTCAAATAACCTAAACAAGCTAATTCCCTCTAGGCTCAAGTGAAACTTAAACAGGTTTTAATACAAGTAAACTGACCAAGTCTAACAACTTAGTTAATTCTCAACCAAAATCCTAAACAAGTTGAAATCAGTTAATAATTAGAAAACTAATCAGCTAATTAGGCTAAAACTCAGTTCTAAAACAGTGTATGGTCATGGTTCAACCTAGACTTACCAAGCCAAATCGGTTAGCTTAGGTTAGGGAATTAAGTTGATTGACTCACATTAATTAATAAGCTAAACCTATTAACTAATAGGAACTTAATCAATTAACCCTAAATTAGTTAACCTAACCTTGGTTAAAGAACAACTAAAAGTTACCTAAGGGACATAACTAGTGTTAGTTAACTAGAGTTAAATGATAACCCAAGCAAGTAACCCTGGTTACCTAATGGTAAATACATGGGCTTTAAGGGGTACATTAGGAAATATATATTAGGAAATCAAATTTGCAAGGCTAAAGAGGTCTTTTAATGAGTAAGAAAGTTCTAGAATAGGGGCAGTTGTCCCAAAGATAGGGTTGACAGCTGCCCTATGTACTATTGAGTGCTGTTTTTCAGCTTTAGATAGGGAATATTCAAAAGAATATCACATTCCCAAATATCCTATAAATAGACCCTCTTACTAGAGATGAGGGGGTTACACTTTGTTTGGACACTCTCTGAGCTGCTGAAATACAAAATACTTCTCATTCAAAAAAAAGTTATTATTAGAAAAGAAAATTTTGATTTCTTTTAGAGGAATTGGTTCTCAGTTCCTTTTGGGGTTTTTTCTGTTTTGGAGTTTGATTGCTGGGAGTCCTAAGTATTTCTACTCAAGATTTTTGGGTTTGGTTATTGCTGAGTACTGGTTCTCTCTGGTTTTCTGTTGCTGTTGTTGTTGCTGATTTCTTTTCTTTTTGTTGCTTGTTGTTCATACTCGACCTTTATGTGGTCAAGTCTCTTGCTGGTTTTTCTTTCTCTTTAAAGGTATGTAACAGTGAACTTTATACAAAATTATTGAATTCAGACCTTGTTTTAAACTTGTTGGTTCATGTTGTGTTTCCTTCAAGAATATGTGAATCTGAATCTTCTTCTCCTCCTTTCTTAATGTAGAAACTGAAGTAAGATTATCATTATCTGAGTGTATACATGCAACTCTTGGAATCTGCTTGGTTATGTGCTGAGTTTCTGTTAATAAGCTTAACGTTTGGTAGCTAGGTGGTAATTTCATATGTATTTAGCATGTTAGAAGGATAAATTGCACTAGGGTAGATGAATTTGACCTTTCAATGGTCAAATTCACCCCACAATAGTGCACAAAGCAGTAGTATAAATGGCTAGTATTCACCCTCAAAAGGGTACAAAGTATGTAGTTAAAAGGGCATTAGAGTTGAGGAATCTGAACCTCTGAATGGTTAGGTTCATCCTCTAAAATGCCTAAATAAGCAAATCTCTATATGGTTCGGAATTATGTTTAGTTAGCCCTAGGGTAGATGAATTTGACCTTTCAATGGTCAAATTCACCCCACAATAGTGCACAAAGCAGTAGTATAAATGGCTAGTATTCACCCTCAAAAGGGTACAAAGTATGTAGTTAAAAGGGCATTAGAGTTGAGGAATCTGAACCTCTGAATGGTTAGGTTCATCCTCTAAAATGCCTAAATAAGCAAATCTCTATATGGTTTGGAATTATGTTTAGTTAGCCCTAGGGTAGATGAATCTGACTTCCTAATAGTTAAATTCACCCCATTAATAGTGCATAAACAGTAGTTTAGCTTGCTGAAAATCACCCTTTACGGATATAAAGTGGATAATCAAAGGCTCCTTAGAGGAAAGAATTTGAATCCTTTATTATGATCAGATTTATCCTCTTAAAATGCCTAAATAACCAAGTTAAGCAATTGATATGAACTAAAGGTCAAAATGACATTCCGGAGTTGAGTTGATCCTTTTTATGATCATATTCACTGAGAAAGCGCATAAACAATTCTGCCAGATAGTATGGTTAAAACACACGCAATATCAGGATTAAAACCGACCTCTTCATGGTCAGTTTGGTTTTGGTAGTTGCACAACACCTAAATTATATTGGGGTGTTCTACAGATTACAAAGAGAAGGCTCAAATGTAAGGCCTCAAGAGAGTTTCGAGTCAGCACATTAGTTAGAATCTTATTTCTAGTTTCTTTCATTCTGGAAAGTGTATAGCGGCAGTGAAGTTATAATTCCCCTGTATTCTGTTAGCTTTTCATTGTAATGTAATTTAATACTGGACTATACGCTTAATTTCAGTTTTATTCATGTCCGTGGAAATTCGAGTTTACAATTTTGTCTGTTCTGCAAATGATATTATACAAAAGAACATATGTAAAATTATAAACACCCCGTTTGGATTTTAGGAAAAAATGGTTATTATTAATAAATCTGCCTGTGTTTGTGTTATTTCAGAAATCACAAAGGCCCAGGAAATAAAGTGATTCTATCTTACAAATTCAAAGAAGAAAATCATAGATAATGTATTTTTTATATGTTTGTGTGTATATGATGTGTTTCTTAATGAACATATTTGTACCATTTAGCATATTAGAATGCAAAAACCTTTAAGATTTGATGGAGAACCTAATTTCCTAACTAGAATAGTCCTCTTTCAAAAAATAGTCACAAGTAGGATGGCCCAAGGTGTTACAAACGGGGCTAAATGAGGCCATAGCCCATAAAATGCTGTCTTTAAACTAATGTCCACCATTTTCAGATGATATTATGGGTAAGATGATACTTTTGGTTCGAAACTTGATAGAAAACCGATCGTTACCTCGGGAGTGGCAACTCATGCCCCGACCCTTAACTCTAAATAACTAATAAAAATACACATAGCAATCACGGGTGCATTTCATGTGACGTTTTTGCCATGTGCCCAAAAATAACAAGTGTACGCTATCGTAACTTGTCCAAGATACATCCATAAATGTCCTAATAGATCTTAAAACTAAAATGCTCTTTAAAAAAAAAACTCGAACATCGCCACAAATGGGTATTATAAAACCGTCACGACCATAGTCTTGACTACGTAATCTACACGCGGGTGCGACAACTCATGTCCCCGTCTTCAACTTCAAACTATAATAAAAATCACATGTTGTAATTGCGGGTGCATTTCATGTGGCGTAGTTATAATGTGTCCAAAAACAAATAAGTGCACGACATCGTGACTTATTTCAAGATAAATTCAAAAATATTAAAAGCGGTTTAAAAAGTGAAAAAAGGCTAAAAAGCATAATAGGTTTAAAAATATGTAAATAATTAGATAATTAGGCCAAATAATAATAGTTAAGCAACCGTGCTAGAACCACGAAATTCGAGAGTGCCTAACACTTTCTCCCGAGTTAACAGAATTCCTTATCCGGATTTCTAGTTCGCAGACAATTTAACACAGAGTCAAAATTTCCTCGGTTTGGGATTTCAATAAATAAATGGTGTTCCGGAACACCTTAAAAAATCCGGGTGGCGACTCTGAAAAAATAATAATAAATTCCAAAATTGAATAATGTCACTTAAATTGGAAAAAGTCCCTTATCCAACCTCACCGGAGGAAAAAGGAGGTGTGACAGCTCTGGCGACTCTGCTGGGGATTTCGAACCCAGAATCTCTGGTTCAGGGTTCAAGAATTCGAGCTTAGAATGGCTGTTATATTTGGCTTTCATAATTACTTGATTTTTACATGTTTAAACCTAATGTGCTAAATGCCACTTTTTACCGCTTTGATATTATCTGAATTGAATGTAAATTGTGCCAAAACCCCTCTTCTCTCTGAGTCTTCTAAATCATCTGGGAAGTGTGCACTTCGTGTGACTTCTTTTCTGTTAGAGTCATACCCAAATTTTATAACGAGGTACGGACAAGTTGCAAAGCCGGTGAAGCTTCTATATTCCCGGTACACTGCCCCCCTCGGCTCGAGCTGTCCGCTCGGGTAAGCCTGGTCTAGAACAAAACCCCAGGATTTAAACTTAGTATAACATAGCCTCATGTCGGATCCCTAGTAGGAACGATTATTTTCATAACGTGCATTTGACTTAGGGGACAAAACACAGGGGTTGGGTCCGTCTAGGGCAGGTGTACCCAAAAATAAAAGACTACCCTGATGCATCTTACCTTCTACGTATGCATTTATTTGTTTCATCTTGTGTATTGACCGGCTAAAATAAAATAAAAAATGAATGGAAAAACCAAGAGTGAGGTAGAATAGAAAATTCACCCTGTTTTGAAAATCCCTGTATTTATCCCGAAACTCTGCCAAAATTTATGGAAAATAATATTCCAAAACAAAATGAGTGGGTGTACATTTTTAATCAGTCAGGATTTTTCCGAACTACGCATTGTTTGAGTCTCACCGGTGTGGGATACGTAGGCAACCCTCATCGGGTCCAAATCTATTTTTCAAAATCAAAGGATATAGTCCTAAATAAAATTAGGTGACGCCATTATAGCATGATTGCCCAAGTGGGGCACCGGAAGGCCGTTTTTGCAAAAGTGGCCGCCTGTGGTTCGTATTTAAATTTCGACCCAATTTGCAAACACAACCTTAAAAAACTTCCTACCCGAAGTATTGAAGGGCCGTATTCGCAAAGATGGTCCATTTTTCTTTATTACAAAACCCTTTGCAAAAATAACACTTTTCAAAAATTTTTGTGGTTTTAATCAAAAAACGAATGTGCATGATGAATACAGTTGAAAACATTCCCTTCAGAGCAGTCGAGGAAATCCCTCTAGGACTCCATATGTGGTTGAGCAACTTGGGGGAAGCTAGTAGAAAGTCTATTATGAAATCTTTAGGGGGACTTACTGGTCTTCTAAAAATCAAGCCGAGGTTGGACATCGTCGAGGCTCTAGTACCATTTTGGGACCCCGCCCACAACGTGTTCCACTTTTCAAACTTTGAACTGACGCCCACGCTATAGGAAATAGAAGGGTATGCTGGTCTCAATGACAATCTTAGAAGTCGGTACCCAGTGGCGCCCAGGCGGTGACTCCACATAAGTTCTTGGATCTGTTAAACATTAGTCGGGACGTCCAAGACCCACACCTGTCCGAAGGTTTCTGCACTTTCTTTTTTCTTTACAGACATTATGGAGATCCCCGAGGTTATGAGGTTGACAATACTGGTATAACTCACAAAGATCAGGCTAAATGGGAAGCCCACCGGGGGCTAGCTTTTGTGGTAGCATTCTTGGGCACCTTGATTTGCCCAAGAAGTGACAGATGCATAGATATCGGGCTTGTGGGAATGGCAGATTTCATGATGAAAAAATCCAATGGCATAATTATACTGATGGTCTTAGCCGAGATTTACCGTGCCCTGACAGTTTGCCAATCTGGGGGAAAGTTCTTTGAGGGGTGCAACCTGCTTCTACAAATCTGGTTGATCGAGCACCTTTGCCACCTAGGCTACATGAACTACGGCTTAACCGGTTTGAATTGCATCGAGGAACATGGTACTCGGGTAAAGGGCCACAAATTTCCTGAGGGCACGGAAGCCTCGAACTCATACTTGAGTTCATTGACTGCCGAAAAAATCGAGTGGATGTTCGGGTGGCTCCCTGTCGGCGAGGTTATCAATATGTCTGCTGAGGTTTGCTATCTCCTGTTAATGGGTCTGCAAAGCATTCAGCCATATGCCCCACACCGAGTCTTACGCCAGTTGGGGAGACAACAGGGTGTTCCCCATGACGAGGACTTAAGCCAACAAGCCATTGAGTTATGCCCGAGAGCTGCATTTCCTGAAGGCAGGGTCCGTCAAATCTGGAACGAGTGCAAGTTTTTAGAACCTCAAACTCGGGTGAGAAATTTAACTAAAGGGGAAGTGGAGCCCGCCTACACTTCTTGGTATGGCATAAGAGGCAGGGAGCATCAAGAGCAAGAACGACCCGCAAAGAGACCCCACGTGCAACAATTCACCAAGCAAACACAAGAGCATTGGGCTTGGTTAGAAAAGGAAAACAGCTACAAAGCTACCATAAGCAAGTTGGAATCCCAGGTCAAGGAAATCAAATTTGAAAACATTCTACATACTGCCACAATTGAAGGGGAGAAAAATAGGTTAACCCAAGAAAATGAAGTTCTCCGGCCCTAGATACAGGAATTAAAAACAACTGCTAAGAACCCAGAGAGAAGCAGAACTGATGAAAGGCTTATCAACAGTCTGAGGCATAAAGTGTGCAGCTATGGGAATGATCTAGACAAAGCTGAAGAAGAACTGGCCGGAGTTCGGGAAAGATTAACAAGAAGTGCAGAGGAAAGAACAGAGTTTGTCCAGAGACCAAAAAGGAAATATGACCAAGAAGTCATAGGCTTGAAGGAAAATCTAGCCGTCCTCGAGAACGAAATGGCCAAACAGGCAAAAAGGTTCAAGGCAGACAGGGAACAATGCTATACCATGATGGCTCAGTTGGAGGAAGGCTTGCAACAATTGCAAGAAAAGAATCATAAGGACGCCCAGGTTCTAGAGGCTAGGTCTCAACAGATCGGGCACTTACTCCAGGAAAAGGGCGTTATCAGGCAGAGGGTCAGAGAAATTGCGGATTATATTGCCAAAAAATATAATCGTCAGTAATGATATTCGTCCACAAGATAATGGACGACCTACACCGCCTCCAGCAAGGTTTGGTACGTAGACCCGTTGCAAGACCGAATGATGTCACGCGGCCCCCTGGAGCAATAGAGGCACTTATGTATTTTTGATGTCCTTTTCGAGTCTGTATTTCATTTTCTTGTTTATGTCTACTTTAAGTCTTTGTAGTTTCTTTAAAATTTCCAAGAACTATGTCGGAGTCTTTTGTAATGAATGAAAGCTGGAAGTTTTTTCCTCTAATGAAATGAAAATTCAAAAATGTTTATGTCCTTTGGTATTTATCGCATGAACTACGTGATGATCTGATTCACGCAGCGCCGTGATACGTAGGCAATCCACATAGGATTCGATCATAACCATAAGAAAAGAAACTGAGCGAGGAATAAAAGAGTGGAACAATAACAAAGGGAAGGAAAGTTCAAAACCCAGAAATAAAGTCGGGATGAAGTACACAACTGTTGCAAAAACATATAGAAAAGTGTTTAAATTGCTCAGGTGCATTACATACCTCAAACGTGCGATTGCCTATGTGATAAATGTTTCAACCTAACATTTTGTTGGTTCGATCTTAAAGGTATTTTTAGGTGGTTGGTTTTGGGTAACCTGGCTTCCCATCCTAAATTCACTAGATCAAAAGGGAGCATAGAAATGACGTCTGAAAGTCACTTGCCAATCGTCAACTCTTCCGTGGAAGACCTAAATCCATCCATCCCAACATCTGAGTCAGCAACAGCTGAAGAGAAAAGGACTCTGCGTTGTCACGTGCTGGAAATGTGGGACGCATGGTCCAATGGTAGGGAACCACCCAGTACCATCCCGGGTTTCCCAGAGATAATTCCCAGGGCAGGCGGGACATCCAACATCCCCATAAGCTACCCAGCCACGCCGTTTGGATATCCAATTATGTCGGATCACTTTGCCGAAAGGCCATCTGAGGTTCGCCCCCAGGCCTTGTTTTCTGGTGTGTCTTTCAACATCTTCACCGCACCACCAATCTCTTCCACGGCTCCCCCGACTATCTCTGGACCAAGTTTCGAGCCGCCAACATTCACATTCCAAACACCGTCCATCCATCTGGATACCACTCATATTACTCCCAATGCATATCCCCGACAACCTCAGCTTGAGTTCACTTTGGGAAAAGATAATAAAAGCCTCGAGCACGAAGAAATAACTCGGAAAATGAAGAGTATTGAACAGAGCCTCAAGAATATACAGGGGCTGAGCAGGCAGAAAAGCGTCTCCTATGCAGATTTGTGCATGTTCCCGCACATCCACTTGCCTCTTGGGTTTAAAACCCCTAAGTTCGAAAAATATGACGGACATGGGGACCCCATAGCTCATCTAAAAAGGTACTGCAACCAGCTCCAGGGAGCAGGTGGGAAAGAGGAACTTCTCATGGCATATTTTGGAGAAAGCTTGACGGGAATTACATCAAAATGGTACATGGACCAGGATATATCCCGCTGGCACATATGGGATGAACTGGCACGGGACTTTGTCCGGCAATTCCAATACAATGTGGACATCGCTCCCGATAGGAACTCACTATCCAATCTCAAAAAATAAACCCTCAGAGAGTTTCAGAGAGTACGCCATCAAGTGGCGCGAGCAGGCCTCCAGGGTCAAACCTCCGATGGATGAGGTTGAAATGGTCAGCGTCTTTCTACAAGCACAGGAAGCTGATTACTTCCAAAATATGATGTCCGCCATGGGCAAACCATTTGCGGAAGCAATCAAAATTGGAGAAATAGTGGAGAATGAACAAATAACTGGTCGTATCCTGAGCCAATCTTCCATAAGAGCAACCTCCCAGGCCATCCAAAGCGGATCCGGGAGTGCAGCCAACAGAAAAAAGAAAGAAGAAGGGGCCATGATGGTTTCCGATGTCAGGAAGCCTCGACAATACCCACGTCCATTTCCCAAAGCTTCCCAACATTACTATCCTCACCAAGA
>ML373369.1:25966-50872 GCA_005239525.1 Nicotiana knightiana | reverse complement strand
AGCAACACCTTATCCCCAACCATGAAAGACACATCTCGGACCTTCCGGTCCGCATAACTCTTCAGCCTAGAATGCGCCGTGCGAAGCCGCTCATGAATCAACTTTGCCTTACTCAAAGAATCCTGAACCAAGTCTGTGCCCAATAGCCTGGCTTCGTCCGGCTCAAACCAGCCAACCAGAGACCTACACCTCCTACCATACAAAGCCTCATATGGAACCATCTGAATGCTCGAGTGATAGCTGTTATTACATGCAAACTCCGCTAGTGGCAGAAACTGATCCCACGAACCACCAAAGTCAATCACACAAGAACACAACATGTCCTCCAAAATATGAATGGTACGCTCCGACTGCCCGTCGATCTGAGGATGAAACGCGGTGCTCAACTCAAACTGAGTACCCAACTCTCTCTCTGCACGGCTCTCCAAAATTGAGATGTGAACTGAGTTCCTCTGTCGGAAATGATAGAAACTGGAACCCCATGCAACCGGACAATCTCCGTGATATAAATCTCAGCTAACCTCTCCGATGAATACGTAGTACCAATAGGAATGAAGTGCGCGGACTTGGTNGTGCCTCTGTCGGAAATGATAGAAACTGGAACCCCATGCAAACGGACAATCTCCCTGATATAAATCTCAGCTAACCTCTCCGATGAATACGTAGTACCAATAGGAATGAAGTGCGCGGACTTGGTCAGCCGATCCACAATAACCCATATAGCATCAAACTTACTCGAAGTCCGTGGGAGTCCAACTACAAAGTCCATGGTGATCCGCTGCCACTTTCACTCGGGAATATCAAACCTCTGAAACAATCCACCAGGTCTCTGGTTCTCATACTTGACTTGCTGATCATTGAGACACCGAGCCACAAACTCCACAACATCCTTCTTCATTCTCCTCCACCAATAATGCTGCCTCAAATCCTGATACATCTTCGCGACACCCGGATGGATGGAATACCGCGAACTGTGTGCCTCTGCTAGAATCAAATCTCGAAGCCTATCTATATTGGGCACGCAATCCGTCCCTGCATCCTCATGACCCCATCATCACCAATAGCCACATCTCTGGCACCACTGCGACGTACCCTGTCCTGAAGAACAAGCAAATGTGGATCATCATACTAGTGTGCTCTAATCTGATCGTAAAGAGAAGACTTGGAGGCTACACAAGCCAACACCCATGAGGGCTCTGATAGATCCAATCTCACCAAATGACTTGCTAAGGCCTTAACATCAAGAGCTAATGGTCGCTCTGCTACCGGAAGGTAAGCTAAACTCCCCAAACTCTATGCTCTGCGACTCAAGGCATCAGCCACTACATTGGCATTCCCCGGATGATATAAGATAGTGAGGTCATAATCCTTGAGGAGCTCTAACCATCTCCTCTGATGCAAATTCAAGTCCTTCTGCCTCAGCATATACTGCAAACTGCTATGATCAGTGAAAATCTCACACTGTACTCCATACACATAATGCCGCCAAATCTTCAAGGCATGGACAATGGCAGCTAACTAAAGATCGTGCACTGGATAATTCTTCTCGTGCACCTTCAACTGTCTGGACGTGTAGGCAATCACCCTACCGTCCTGCATCAATATCGCTCCCAAGCCAACTCCAGAAGCATTACAATAAACTGTGTAAGAACCCGAACCAGCAGGCAAAACTAGTACTGGAGTTGTAGTCAATGCTGACTTGAGCTTTTGAAAGCTCTCCTCACACTCATTAGACCATCTAAATAGAGCACCCTTCTGGGTCAATCTGGTCAAAGGCGAAGCAATCGAAGAGAATCCCTCCACAAAGCGATGGTAATATCCCGCCAAACCAAGGAAACTCCTAATCTCTGCAGCTGAGGACGGTCTGGGCCAACTCTGCACCGCCTCTATCTTCTTCGGATCAACCTAAATCCCCTCACTAGACACCACGTTCCCCAAGAAAGCTACAGATCCCAGCCAAAACTCACACTTGAAGAATTTCGCATAAAGCTTCTCCTCCCTCAATCTCTGCAACACAACTCTCAATTGCTGAGCATGCTCTTCCTGGCTACGAGAATAAACCAGGATGTCATGAATGAACACAATGATGAATGAATCAAGATAAGGCTGAAACACGTTGTTCATCAATTGCATGAACGCAGCTGGGCATTGGTCAGCCCAAATGACATAACCAAGAACTCATAATGACAATACTTGGTCCTGAAAGTAGTCTTCGGAATATCAGAATCTCGAATCATCAACTGATGATACCCAGATCTCAAATCAATCTTGGAAAACACTTTGGCTCCCTGAAGTTGGTCAAACAAATCATCAATGCGGGGCAAGGGATACCGGTTCTTCACCGTAACCCTATTCAACTGCCGATAGTCAACACACATACGCATGGACCCATCCTTCTTCTTCACGAACAACACCGGTGTACCCCAAGGTGATATACTAGGCCGAATGAACCCCTAATACAGGAGCTCCTGAAGCTGCTCCTTCAATTTCTTTAGCTCCGCTGGTGCCATACGATATGGTGGAATAGAAATAGGCTGAGTGCCTGGCACCAGGTCAATACCAAAAATCAATATCCCTGTCAGGTGGCATGCCTGGCAGGACTTCAGGAAACACATCCGGAAAATCACGGACCACAAAAACTGAATCAATAGCGGGAGTCTCACCAACGACATCCCTCACAAAGGCCAAATAAGATAAACACCCCTTTTTAACCATGCGCCGAGCCTTCTAGTAAGAAATCACCCTGCTAGGCATATACTCGGAAGAACCTCTCCACTCAACCCTCAGACACTCCGACATAGCTGAGGTCACAGTCTTAGCGTGACAATCAAGAATAGCATGGCACGGAGATAACCAATCCATACCCAAAATCACGTCAAAATCGAACATGCTGAGTAACAGTAGGTACACTCGGGTCTCCAGACCCCCAATAGATATGGTGCACGACTGATACACACGGTCCACAACAACAGTATCGTCCACCGGAGTCGACACATGAACAGAGGTGACTAGAGACTCACGGGGCACGCCCAAAAAACTGGCAAAATATGAAGAAACATAGGAATGTGTGGAACCAGGGTCAAATAAAGCCAAGGCATCACGGCAACAGACTGAAAAAATACTTGCAATCACAGCATTTGAGGCCATAGAGTACGGCATGGCTGGAAATGCATACATATGAGCCTGACCTCCCCCTGCTCGACCTCCCCCTCTAGGGCAGCCTCTGGCTAACTGACCACCACCCCTGGCTGCCTGGGCAGGTGGTGAAGTGACTGGAGCTGAAGTCGAGGGATGGTCCCTCTGCTAAGAAGATCCACCGAAACGGCGGGGACACTGCCTCCACCTGTGCCCGAACTCTCCACACTCAAAACAACTACCTAGAGCTGGAGGCGGGGACTAGTAGAAACCCCTAGCACCTGTACGGCCACTGGAAGACTCCTGTATAGATGATCCCTGAACTGGAGGTGCTCGAGCTGCACTCTGAGCTGGGAGGTCACCAAAAGAAGTACGGCCTGACTGAGAACCACGGGGACCCTGTCCCGAAGATGCACAACTATATGTTGGGCGGCATGAATGAATGGCCCCTACCCTGCTGAAACTATCCCCTGAAGGGAGCACCACTGGAATTGCCCGAACCACGAGGCCTCTTGGCCTCCCTGTCCTCCCACTCCTGGCAGCAAACAGACTCAATATCTCGAGCTATGTCAATAACCTGCTCGAATGAAGCACCCGATACTCTCTCCTGAGTCATAAACAACCAAAAATGATAAGAAAGACCATCTATGAACCTCCTCACCCTCTCCTTATTAGTAGGGATAATCTCAGAAGCATGCTAGCCAACTCGGAAAATCTCATCTCGTACTGAGTGACTGATAACTCTCCCTGGCGCAGTTGCTCAAACTGCCTACACTGCTCCACTCTGTGGGACTGAGGAACATACTTCTCCAAAAAGATCGTGGAGAACTGCTGCCAGGTAAGAGGTGCTGACCCAACTGGTCTACGCCTCTCGAAAGACTCCCACCAGGTAAAAGCAGCACCCGCAAACTGAAATGTAACAAATGAGACCCCACTGGTCTCCAGAATACCCGCGGTGCGCAGTATCCTCTGGCAACTAACTAGAAATCCCTGGGCATCCTCGCCCTCTGTACCGCTGAAAGTCGGAGGCCGAAGTCTGCTGAATCTCTCCAACCTGCGCTGTTCATCTTCAGGCATAGCAGGGACCACATAATCCTAAACCGGAGCAGCTGGCTGAGCTGGGGCTGCTCCCGGTATCTGAATACCCTATGCAGCCTGCTCAGGTGCCCGGACAGCAGGAGTCTAATTGCCTCCCCCGACCTGAGCTGTGGTGGAAGAAGAAGACATGGCAACGGCCTGAGCCAAACCGGTGCATACTGACAATATCTGAGATAGGGCCTCCTGAAGACCCGGAATAACCATAGGCACTGCTGGTGCCTGAGCCTGTCCCACTGGGACACCATCGGCGGGAACCTGATCATGATCGATAGGGGGATCCTAAGATACTGCCCTGGCTGCTGCGCAGGCCGGCCCCATACCTCTACCATGGCCCAGACCGCAGCCTCGACCTCTCGCTGGTCTAGCCGGTGACTGGTCACCCTGATCGATATGGCGTGTCCTGACCATCTGTGAGAAAATTAAACAACGTAAGTTTAGATTTCAAGAATCAATAAATCAACACGAAAGAGTTCAAGAAAGATAGAAATGTTTCCTAAAAGTTCGGCAGCCTCTCGAAGATAAGTACAGAAGTCTCTGTATTGATCCGCAAGACTCTACTAAACTTGCTCATGACCGTTGAGTCTTATGTAACCTAGGGCTCTGATACCAAACTGTCACGACCCCAAATCCTAACCGGCCGTGATGGAGCCTATCGTGGGACTAGGCTAGCCGACTACCGCGTGTTCACAATTTCTTTTGAAAATCCCATTTAAGTTTCAATCATTTCATAAAGAAAAACATACAGAAAATTTCTGAATATAATAGGCCAATTTATATACAGTACTGCCATCCCCAAAACCCGGAGCCAACATGTCATGAGCATCTAGTGAAATAAGACAAAATAAACTATTATAATACAAAACTCCGAATCAAAGCTAAATACAACAGGAAGGGAAAACATAGATGTTGTGAACGCTGAACATCTACCTCTATACCCCACGATCTGGCTCCACTGCGAAGTAAAGGCTAATGCTCGATATCTGCTCCTGAATCTGCACACAGAGGTGCAGGGGGTAATGTCAGTACGCCATCTGTGCTCGATACAGTCTCCCCTCTTAAACAAACATCTGTGCTCGAATAGGTCTAGAATAATACCTGAAGCCTCAAATAGGTATGGATAGCTACTCTGCGTCTCCTGCTCGATCTCCCAACTAGCCTCCTCGACTGGTTGACCTCACCATTGTACTTTCACTGAAGATATATTCTTTGATCTAAACTTTTGAACCTGTCGATCCAAAATGGCCACCGACTCCACATCATAAGTCAAATCCCTATCTAACTAAATCGTGCTGAAGTTCAAAACATGAGACGGATCACCGAAATACTTCTGGAGCATGGAAGCATGAAACACTGGGTGAACACTCGATAGACTAGGGGGCAGTGCAAGTTGTAAGCCACATCTCCAATCCTATCAAGCACCTTAAAAGGGCCATTATACTGAGGGTTCAACTTGCCCTTCTTCCTAAACCTCATAACACCCTTCATGGGTGAAACTATGAGAAATACCTAACTCTCCCACCATGTAGGAAACATCACAAACCTTTTGATCGGTGGAACTCATCTCTCTAGACTGTTTCATGCGAAGCCGATCCTTAATTAACTTAATCTTTTCCTAGCCTAGCCTCACCCAGCTCAAACCAACCAACCAGAGACCGACAACGCCTCCCATACAAGGCCTCATACGGATCCATCTAAATACTCGATTGGTAGTTGTTCTTGTAAGATAACTCTGCAAGTGGTAGAAATTGATCCCAAGAACTCTCGAAATCCATGATGCAAGCGCGTAGCATATCCTCCAATATCTGAATAGTGTGTTCATACTATCCATCCGTGTGATGGTGGAATGTTGTACTCAACTCAACTCATGTGCCTAACTCTTTCAGCATTGCTCTCCAATACTGCGATATGAACTGCGTGCTCTGATATGATATAATAGATGCCGACACACTGTGACAGCGAAAAATCTCGCGGATATAGATCTCGGCCAACCGCTCCGAGGAATAGGTAGTCCCAACTAGAATGGAATGCGCGAACTTAGTCAACCGATCCACAATCACCAAAATAGCATCAAATATTTTCAAAGTCTGTTGAATCCTAGCACGGAGTCCATGGTGATACGCTCCCATTTCCACTCAGGAATCTTAAGCCTCTTAAGAAAATCGCCCCGCCTCTGATGCTTGTACTTCACTTGCTGAAAATTCAAGCACCGAGCTATAAACTACACTATATCTTTCTTCATTCTCCTCCACCAATAGTGATGCTTCAAGTCCCGATACATCTTTGCGGCACCCGGATGAATGGAATACCACGAACTGTGGGCCTTCTCAAGAATTAACTTACGTAACCCATCCACATTAGGGGCCCAAATCCGACTCTACATCCGCAACACCCCAACATCCCATATAGAAACCTCCTTGGCATCACCGTGCTGAACCATGTCCTTAAGGACAAGAGAATAGGGGTCGCCATACTGACACTCTCTGATGCGATCATATAAAGAAGACCGAAAAACCATGCATGCTAGAACTCGACTAAGCTTCGAAACATCTAACCTCACAAACTGATTGGCCAAGGCCTGAATATTTGATGCAAGCGGTCTCTAACCAATAGGAATATATGCAAGGCAACCCATACTCACCGTCTTTCTACTCAAGGCATCGGCCACTACATTGGCCTTCCTGGGATGGTACAAAATGGTAATATCATAGTCTTTTAACATCTCCAACCATCTCTGATGCCTCAAATTTAGATCCTTTTTCTTGAACAAGTGTTGTAGACTCTGATGATCCATAAATACCTCACAAAACACGTCGTAGAGATAATTCCTCCAAATCTTCAATGCATGGACGATGTTGCCAACTCTAAATCATGAACGAGGTAGTACTTCTCATGAGACTTCAACTGTCATGACACATAGGAAATCACTCTAACCTCCTGCATCCAGACAAACCAAATACAAATTCGAGAAGAATCACAATACACCATTTAAGAACCCGATGCTGAAGGCAAAACTAGAACTGGAGTTGTGGTCAAGGAAGTCTTGAGCTTTTGAAAGCTCTCCTCACACTCATCAGACCACCTGAATAGGCCACCCTTCTAGGTCAACCTAGTTAAGGGTGATACAATGAACGAGAAATCCTCCACGAAGCAGCGATAATATCCAGTCAAGCCAAGAAAACATTGAATCTCAGTAGCTGAAGACGGCATGAGCCAACTCTGAACCACCTCAATCTTCTTCAGATCCATCTTGATCCCCTCGCTAGACACCACGTGCCCCAAGAACTCCACCGAACTGAGCCAAAACTCACACTTGGAGAACTTAGCATAAAGTTTCTCCTCCCTCAACATCTATAGTACAATCCTCAGATGTTGTGCATGCTCTTCATGGATATGTGAGTACAACAGGATATCGTCAAGAAATACTATGACAAATGAATCAAGATATGGCTGGAATACACTATTCATCATATGCATGAATGTTGTTGGGGCATTGGTTAGACTAAACGACATCACAAGGAACTCGTAGTGACCATAATGGGTCCTAAATGTCGTCTTTAGAATATCAGAATCCCGAATCTTCAACTGATGATACACATACCTCAAATAAATCCTAGAGAACACTCTAGCTCCATGAAGCTGGTCAGATAAGTCATCAATGCACGGCAAGGGATACTTGTTCTTAATTTTAACTTGTACCATTCTTCTCCTTCACAAACAGAACCGGTGCACCCCAAGGAGACACACTAGGCCTAACGAACCCCTTATCAAGAAGCTCCAGCAATTGCTCTTTCAATTCCTTCAACTTTGATGGTGCCATAAGATACGGAGGAATAGAAATGGGCTGAGTGCCCGACACCAAGTCAATACCAAAATCAATATCCATGTTGGGCGGAAAGCCCGACAGGTCAGTAGGAAACACATCCGGAAAGTCTCGCACTACCGGAATAGAATCAATGGTAGGAGTATCAGCACCAACATCCCTCACAAAAGCCAAATATGACAAACACCTCCTCCCAAGCATCCATTGGGCCTTCAAATATGAAATCACCCTACTAGGAACATAGTCTAGAGAACCTCTCCACTAGATCCTAGGTTACCCAGGCATCGCCAACATCACGATCTTAGCATGACAATTCAGAATAGCATGACATTGGGACAACCAGTCCATGCCTAGAATAATGACAAAATCAATAATGCTAAGAAATAAGAGATCAACTCTTGTCTCCAATCCCCCAATCACGGTCCACAATAATAGAATCGCCCACCAATGCAGACATGCAAAACTAAGGACTCACAAGGCATATCCAAATAATTAGCAAAACCGATGATATAGAGGAATAAGTGGAACCAGGGTCAAATTATATGGAAGAATCTTTGTGTCACACTAAGACAATACATATGATCACTGTGTCTGAAGTAATAACATTTGGCTTGGCAAGAAAAACATAGGCAGATCGCCACCTTATCGGCCTCCCACTCTAGGGCGACATCTAGCTCCTTGAGCCACACCCGAGCTGGCTGAGCGGGTGGTGAAGTAGCTGGTGTGGAAGTCATAACCTGAACCATCTGCTAAATTGGACCTCCAAAACAATGGGGGGACTACCTCACACATGTCCAAAATCCCCGCACTCGAAGCAACTCCGATCCGCCAATGGTGGTAAAGACTAAATCAGACCCCAAGAACCAGAATAGCTACTAGAAGGACCTAGTACAAATTAATCTTGAACTGATGAGACATGCGATGAACTCTGAGCTAGGAGGACACTGAGAGATGACTGATGTTACACCCCATGTTTTCATACGTTAGAGTACGTCATAAGTCAATTGACGTAATCTGAGAAGTAAGATTATATTTGGAAGAATATAAAGCAAGTTAATCATGTTACCTTGGAGGCTACACATATTTAAGATCATGAATAACAAGAACCAAGAGGGTTGGAAATCTTAGAATCTAAACCAATTGAAGAAAATAAGTTTTGCTAAAAGTCGACTAGTTTAGAATGTTATAACATGTACTTTAGGGTGAGACTATAGTTAATTACATGATAAGGATATTATTCTATGAGTTAAATTTTTTGTATGATAGTCATGTGCTACGTTTTAAAGTCAAGTAAGTTGTGGAACAAAAGTTGGCAAAGGTCTTCACAAGTTACATTCATAAATTTGGTGAAACTTTGGTCAAATGTAGATGTGATTTTCTCCCTATATACTTGGAATTAGGGGATGATCTACCTACCAAATTTAATATCTATGAGTCTAGTATCTAACTACTTTAATTGTTTGTCGATACGACATTAGAGTAGATAGATATTCCTGTTTTTGCGAGATCGCGCAAAGAAGCTCCCATGGTTACTAAAGCCTCCTAAATTCTCTCCAATGGTTCCTCCATGATTCTAGGGTGAAAACCTAAGATAAAAACATTAATCCAACGCTAGAAGCCCCGTGGTGCTTGCTAGATCGTAGTTCTTCATCTTGTGGCTGTTTCGGAAGGTTCTTCAAAGTGAAGTAACCTCAGGTCTCTTCTGGTTCTTGGTTACTAAGGTAATAATCAGTCATTCCTTCATACATATTAGATTTTTAAGGTGAACTACAAGTGTTTACACTCCAACTTGAACACCAAAAGTTGATTCGAGAAGAGAACACAAAACCTATAGTGTTGTGGTGTCATTGAGGATAATTGTGGGCTGTGTTTGGCCAAAATTTCAAGTGGTTGATACTTTCTAAGGTGAGTATAATGGCCTACTAATTGTGATTAAGCTTTCTTGTATGTTGGTTAAGTTGTTAGGATAATAAACTACAAGATAATACTTGGATTAGCTTAAGTCACTTCTATGGTGTTGTATTACCATTGAGGGCTGTTGTAAGCTAAATATAACTTGGATTTCAACTTGAAGATACTATAGGAGGTATGTGTATTGTGTTCTTGCAGGTTCTTAAGGTTTTATTGATGTATATTAAGTTAAATGGTTGGACTAGACATGAACTAGTGAATAAAGTTGTCAATTGAAGAAAGCTGGAGTTGTGGATTGTTTCCTTTGATATAAATAAATTGTATAAGGATGAAATAATTGATGAATTACTTAATTATATTATTAATGATGTTTTTAAGTTAATGTAAGAACTCTATAAGGTGTGATATGGGTTATACGGATTCTAATCGAGTTTGCCGCTCAAAATGATTGTTGAACTAATTGGAGAGCTTATTGTGAATTATATTGTTGTTGTTTGGGTTGTTTGGTGACTTTTGGTAATATATGGGATGTAGCTAAAACAGGGAAAGTGCTGTCCATTTTCTTGTAGAATATTGGTTTTGAAATATGAGAGTTACAATACTTATATGATGAGGACGAAGTCGGGTTACTCATTGTAGACGTAAGAAGATCATATTGAGCTTGGTTGATGATTGGAGAGAAGATTGCAAAGATATTTTAAGGCTCTTCCTTCATTATTTTGGCATGATCTAAAGTGAAACAAACATAAACGATATGCTATTTCATAATGAATCTACTCCTAGCAACTAAGGTTGTCCATGTTGTTCTTTCCTTACAAAGTTATTCTAAGAAAGTATGTGTGATCCTTGAGTCCTACTGAAGTTCATATTGATGGTATGATATCCATAATGTTAATCGAAGGTGCAACTACCTTACGTCACTCCGAAAGGTCTAGAGCGTGATTCCATGATTCCAGCATGTATTATATATAGTATCTATTTTACTCTATTGAGTCGCGCTATAGTCGTCCGGGTACCACACCTATTGTGCAACCACTGATCAGTTGGGTTTACCGAGTTCCATGCGACCGAGTACGATTCTACCAAGCCTTATGATGGTCGGGTATATTTTTACCGAGTCCTCTTTGAGGCCGGGTACGATATGATGATGATGATTCCCACATAGGAGGATGTTTTTAAAAGATTATATATATATATATATATATATATATATGTATGTATGTATCACGCATTTCATGTCACTATCTCTTAGAGGCACTCAGATGCTACAGGTTGTATCTCATATATCTCTCTTTACATTATTGTTCTTATTTATGTTTTTCTGCCTTACATACTCAGTACTTTATTCGTACTGGCATCCCTTTTTCCTGGGGACACTGCGTTTCATGCCAGCAGGTCCCGATAGACAGGCTGACAGTCCTCCTAGTAGGCTATCAGCTCAACGGAAGGTGTTGCTGCAATCCACTTGCTCCGGAGTTGCCTATTTGGTCAGTGTGATTGGGACATGTATTGACTGGTATGGCGGGTCCTTGTCCCAACCTATATGACATTTATGTAGTCTTAGAGGCTTGTAGACAGATGTCAGGTATATGGATACTTGTATGGCCTTGTCGGCCTATGTTTTTAGTTTACAAATGATCATGTCAGCCTTATAGGCCCGTATGTCACATGTATAAGTTTCTATATAATGTAGGTCATCCTATGTCTAGTATGCACTTATATTTTATTCTGGTTATCTCATGACGACCCTTTCTGCCCATTTACCTATGATAGTACGATAAGAAATATATGTTATGTTGGTACCCGGTTGAGTAAGCTATCGGGTGCCCGTCGTGGCCCTTCGGTTTGGGTCGTGACTGAAGTGGTATCAGAGCAGTTCTGTCCTAGGGACTCTACAAGCCGTGTCTAGTAGAGTCTTGTTTATGGGTGTGTTGTGCACCACAAGCAGGAGGCTACATGGCATTTAGGGTTGTCACTCTTTCTTCTTACTCTATATCGTGTGGTAGAGCTCAGTTGTATGAATCCGAACTCCTAAATTCTACTTTATTCGTAATACAACGATACCTCATCCAAACAGACAGTTGGTAAGAGATTAAAAATGTGGCTGTGGAAGAGTTGATTCAGAGGAACTCAATTTTCCATCATGCGTATGATGAGTAAATGTAAGGTCTTTAGCAAATTATGTGTATACTAAGACGTGTAATCTTCTTGATAAGGAGCCTTAAGGCATGTATATCTATCCACCCATATGGTAAAAATCAACGAGAGAATCAGAAGGTAGATACACATTTCAACAAGTAAAAGAAGCAAGGTGAAGAAAGGTACGAGGTACCCGGTTAGTGAAGATTATCAGTATTTGCAAATGAAGCAGAGAAATATATGTATTGCGAGTTACCTTCAAAAATAATAGAGGTATGTACAATTGTCCACACTCATCTCAGTTATGCCATATGGGAGCTAATAGATATAGTTTAAGAGGGGATGGGATATCAGGATCCCACTGGGGTTAGAGTAACCCAAAATGGTGGATGATTATTATCATTAGCTAACATTTCCAAAGGATAGTGCAAACGTGGTAATAGATCTCCTAGCGAGACATCCAAATGGTGCACTCTATAATAGAACAGTTAGATATGAATACTAGAATGTTCAGAAATTTCATAAGATAGGCAGTGGAATCCTAGAAGAGTTAATATTTACCTTAGTATGACTTCTGCCCCTAGTAAAAAAAAGAGAGAGAATGTTACGCATCCCAAAGAACCAGTGAGATGAAGAAGGAGGAGCTAAAAGTTAAGGAACGCTTTGTTGAAGTCTTCAGAATAAGGTGATAGAAAGAAATATCAGCAGGAGAATAAGAAGAGGGTTAATAAAACATTATGAGTAAGATGCAATAAATGGGTGATAATGGTAAATCAAAATATGACAGGATGACAGAGTCTATAGTCAAGTGAAAGAAAAGACAAGAGGAGACATGCCTTGAGACAATAAAAGTATAAGACCTAAAGTCATATCCTCATTTCGAGAAATTAGTTGCTGAGTCTAACTTGACGAAAAGTTAGACTCCCGAGTAATAGAAATTAGTATAGGATAGTAAACAAGAAAAAAAATCGAACATGAATTAGGGATCAAAGGAATTGGTAATAGTCGGCATCGTTTCAAAGATCGTGTTTCGAAAATATTAGAATGAACAATAGAAGAATAACCTTTAAAGGTTATTCACGAAGACGCTTACCTAAAGCAAGCACTATGAGCAGAGTTAAGCTTAAAGGACTAAATGTGTCAGTTACACCAGGTGTCACCTTTCTGCGTAAGAAATTCAAATATCCTAGTGTAGAAGGGCTACCTCAAAGCGAGTAATATGTCTGTGAAGATGTGAAAAAAAATGCCAAAGATGAAAAGGTAACTATCGAGTGGTAAAGGAAGAATGCGGTAAAAAGGTAAAAAAGTGAAAGGAATGAGATTGCATTTATTCATATCCTACAGATATAATATGACTCCAGCACATTATGCAAGCATGATGTCGTGGAGAATCAATAAGGGTTTCGCAATCGATGATATTGATAAATAAGTGAGAATGAAAACTTGATACATAAGCATCCCGTACGAGAGGTAAGTTAAGACAGGACATAAACCAAGAGTTGTTACATAAAATACTTATATGAGAGTGGACCAAGGGGTAGTCTGTAATTGGTTCAGGAAGAGCCTAGTTATGGCTAGATAGGAGGATACAGACAAATAGGTAGATCATGCAAAATAAACGTAGTGAAACCCTGCATAGGAAATTCAGTCTCTTAGATACGACATCGTAATCCTCGAGAAATATTCATATAGGAGTTGGGGTAGTAGAAATTACAATATAAGTGTTACGGATATAAAAGAGAGTGCCACTAGGGAGACAACTGAAATTTCAATGCAGAAGCAACCCTACAAGCACAAGAGCGCGGAGGTAAGTAACTAAGATAATGATAGGCGAGTAAGAACATCAGAAATACCGTGAGGTATACAATGTAATAAGCTCGCAGCTTTACAAGAGTCAGAAGTTCTTCCCTAAGCACTGCAACGAAATACTAGCTAAGGAAATAAGGAAGAAGGCTTCAACATAAGCATAATGACCTAAAGAAGAAATGATCTTGTAACAGTAGTCTCATTATAATATTGGATTCACTCCATAAGAAAGGGGCACCTATCGTGGCTAATGAACGGGAAGAAAAAAAAATCAAAAGATGATAATTGAGATCATATGAGTTACAGGGAACTCCCGTATTCATGGGCACTAAGATAAGCCAAGTATCCATGCAGCAAGTGGCAGAACGACCAGGAAGTAGTTGCTTACATTTAAAAACAACTGAGAAGGCATGAAAGGAAACCTATGGTGCTAGCATGTTAAAAGGAAAGTTTTGAGTAGTATATATAGATATGCGTAGGCCACAATCTAAACTATGGTAGCGCAACAAGGTTTTAGCTAGTCAGGAGTAAGGATAAGACAAGGTGAGTAAGAAGGAGACGAGAATAGGTAAGTCCTCAGGATTAAACCCATCACAACAAGAGAGCTGATGGTTTCCATAAAGTTATAAAAATCTCAGTATAGAATGAATGAACTCAAAGGAGTTTAAAACTAGGAGCATATAGAAGAGCTGGAATGTTACCGTAGTAGTAAAGTAAGGGTGTAATTGTGATAAATGATAATAGGATGACATTTAGGCCTTTGATTGAGTACTGATTTTGAGAACAGAGATTTCATGAACTGCATGGGATTAGAATACCCCCATAGGATGACATTGGGATGCTATGAAATACACTTATTGGAGTATAGTATCATCCCTAAGTGGATCAGGAAAATCACTTCAGATGTTCCCCGATGAGACGTGAGCCCTAGTGACGATATATTACATAAGAGGTTTCAAGTTATCAGTGGTAGAATATAGATCAATATTAAGGTGAATCAACAATAGATGGATGGAAGTTACAAATATGAGATGAGATTAGGCTGTCATTATTAAGATGAACAGTAATAAGGATGCATTAAATGGCTTAAATTTATACATATAGAATAAGCAGTGAGAGAGTAACATAGAGTTGGGTGGAAGGCCTCGATAATAATAAAACAAAGTAAGACTTATGGTACAGTATGACCTACCTAGTTATGGTAAAGCCATAAGCATAGATAACTGAGGCTATGAAACAAGATACAACAATAGTTGTAAGTTCATCAAAGTACCAAGCAAAGAACTTTAGTACACCTATAGATTCCCATAGGGACAGCTTGTCATTGTACTATGTATGTTCACAAAGTGAAGCCTAGAGATCGGTTAAAAGCTAACAAAAAGGAGATAAGAGTTGCATTGGCGCACATTCAACGTTAGAATCGTACAGGTTTCATGAGAGAAGGTATAAACACTTACGAGATTGGAAGAATTTTGACCACAAGTCGTGGAGTGAGAAAGAGGCCTAAAGGGGGGAATGCCCTAGTCTTTGGATTTATTCACCAAACAACTCCCTGGATGGAAAAGACAATATTAAAGTATTCGTAAGAGCTATTGCTTAAGATAAGGATAATTGCATTAGTCAAGATTCGAGTATGAATGTTCCAAATGGGGGAATAATGTTACACCCCATGTTTTCGTACGTGAGAGTACGTCGTAAGTCAATTGACGTAATCTGAGAAATAAAATTATATTTGGAAGAATATAAAGTAAGTTAATCATGTTACCTTAGAGGTTACAAATATTTAAGATCATGAATAACGAGTACCAAGACGGTTGGAAATCTTAGAAGCTAAACCAATTGAAGAAAATAAGTTTCGTCGAAAGTCGACGAGTTTGGAATGTTATAACATGTACTTCAGGGTGAGACTATGGTTAATTAAATGATAAGGAGGTTATTCTATGAGTTATTTTTGTTGTATGATAGTCCTGTGCTACGTTTTGATGTCAAGAAAATTGTGGAACAAAAGTTGGCAAAGGTCTTCACAAGTTACATTCATAAATTTGTTGAAACTTAGGTCAAATGTAGATGAGCTTTTATCCCAATATAATTGGAATTGGGGGATAATATACCTACCAAATTGAATATATATGATCCTAGTTTCTAAATCATTTAACCGTTTGTCGATACGACATCGGAGTAGAGAGATATTCCCATTTTTGCTAGATCGCGCAAAGCAGCTCCCATAGGACCCACAAAGTCGGTGTAAACTCTAGCGTGTATTTAAGTCAATTCTAAATCTTTTTCACTCATTTTTATCGTCAAAAACAGTTACTAAACCCTCCTAAATTATCTCCAATGGTTCCTCCATGATTATAGGGTGAAAACCTAAGATAAAAACATGAATCCAACGCTAGAAACGTTGTGGTGCTTACTAGATCGTAGTTCTTCATCTTGTGGCTGTTTTGGAGGGTTCTTCAAAGTGAAGTAGCCTCAGGTCTCGTCTGGTTCTTGTTGATTAAGGTAATAATCAGTCACTCCTTCATACATATTAGATTTTCAAGGTGAACTACAAGTGCTTACACTTTAACTTGAACACCAAAAGTTGATTCAAGAAGAGAACACAACACCTATAGTGTTGTGGTGTCATTGAGGATAATTGTGGGCTGTGTTTGGCCAAAATTTCAAGTGGTTGATACTGTATAAGGTGAGTATAACAGCCTACTAATTGTTCTTAAGCTTTCTTGTATGTTGGTTAAGTTGTTAGGATAATATACTACAAGATAATACTTGGATTAGCTTAAGTCACTTCTATGGTGTTGTATTGCCATTGAGGGTTGTTGTAAGCTAAATATAACTTGGATTTCAACTTGAAGTTATTGTAGGAGGCATGTGTATTGTGTTCTTGCAGGTTCTATTGATGTAGATTAAGTTAAATGGTTGGAGTAGACATGAACTCGTGAATAAACTTGCCAATTGAAGAAAGCTGGAGTTATGGATTGTTTCCTTTGATATAAATATATGGTATAAGGATGCAATCATTGATGAATTACTTCATTATCATATTAATGATGTTGTTAAGCTAATGTAAGAAGTCTATAAGGTGTGATATGGGTTACACGATTCCAATCGAGCTTGCCGCTCAAAATGATTATTGAACTAATAAGGTGTGATATGGGTATGTTTTTACCGAGTCCTCTTTGAGGCCGAGTACGATATGAAGATGATTATTCCCACAGAGACGGATGTTTTTAAAAGATTATGTATATATATATGTATCACGCATTTCATGTCACTATCTCTTAGAGGTACTCAAATGCTACATGTTGTATCCCATCTATCTCTCTTTACATTATTGTTCTTATTTATACTTTTCTGCCTTACATACTCAGTACGTTATTCGTGCTGACGTCCCTTTTGTCTGGGGACACTGCATTTCATGCTAGCAGGTCCCGATAGACAGGGTAACAGTCCTCCTAGTAGGCTATCAGCTCAGCGGAAGGTGTTGCTGCATTCCACTTGCTCCGGAGTTTCCTATTTGGTCATTATGATTGGGACATGTATTGACTGCGGAGTCCTATCCAGGTATATATGACATTTATGTAGTCTTAGAGGCTTGTAGACAGATGTCAGGTATATGGATACTTGTATGGCCTTGTCGGTCTATGTTTTGAGTTTACAAATGATCATGTCAGCCTTATAGGCCTGTATTTCACATGTATGAGTTTCTATATAATGTTGGGTCATTCTATGTCTAGTATGCACTTATATTTTATTCTGGTTATCTCATGACGACCCTTTCTGCCCGTTTACCCATGATAGTACGATAAGAAAGATATGTTACGTTGGTACCCGGTTAAGTAAGCTACAATGTTCCCGTCGTGGCCCTTCGGTTTGGGTCATGACAACTGAACCGGATGAGCATTGTACAAACCATGGCTAGCTGATGCATGATGATGAACCGAAAATTCATCTGAGTGGGCCTATAAGGGTGACCCCTATTGTGGTGGGAGTGTCCTCTAGAAGAAATACCACTATCAGCCGAACCACGAGGCCTCTTAGCCTCCGTCTCCTCACTCTCTTGGCTCTAACCTAGTACCTGATGCAATATTCCGAGTCATGACGAAGCGCAGTCCATAGTTTAGGCCATCAATGAACATCCTAATCCTCTCTCTCTATGGGAACCAACTAGATCGCCTGACAAGCTAACTCTGAAAATCGCATCTCATATTGGGTCATTGACATACCCTCCTGGCGTAGCTGCTCAAATTAACAACGCAACTCCTCCCTACGGGCCCGTGGAACAAACTTCTCTAAGAAGAGAACTGAGAACTCATGCCACGTAAGTGGTGCAGCGCCGACTGACCTTCTACACTCATAGGCCTCTAACAATATGAAGTCTGCCCTCGACATCTAAAAGGTAGTAAATGAGACTCCACTAGTCTCCAGAATACCCCCTGTGCAAAGGATCCGATGGCACCTATCTAAGAAATCCTAAGCATCCTTTGACTCAGCCCTACTGAAAGTTGGAGGCCTGAGCCTCCCAAACTGCGCTAGCCTCTTCTGCTCCTCGTCACTCATAGGTGGACCCACCTGGGCCTGAGCAACTACAAGTGGATGAGCCGGTAGTACCTCTGGTGTCTGAAGTCCCTGGACCACCTACTATGGAGTATGGGCAGTGGGAGTCTGAGAACTTTCCCCGGCCTGAGAAGTGGTTGGTGAGACTTGAACTAAATCCTCTTGAGCAAGGCTAGTGCATACAATTAATATCTAGGCCAAATCCTCCTAAAGGCCTAGAATCACAATACGCACAGCTGGTGCCTAAGCTGGTCCACCGGCTCAACCACATATGTTATCTGCTTTTGAGCTGGAGCAACCGGTGGCTCCACAGGTGATACTCTAGCTACTGTACAAGCTGCACCCCAACCTCTACCGCTCCCACGGCCCTAGCTGGTGGTATTGGTGGCCTCCTGCCCGATCCGATCACACGCATTCTTACCAACTGTGGGAGAATAGAATAATAGAGTTTAGTTTCTGGAATCAACAAACCGCACGACAAAAATACAAGAAAGTGAAGTTTCCTAATGGTTCGACAGCCTCTCGAAGATAAGTACAAACATTTTGTACCGATCTGCAAAGCTCTACTAAACCTTCTCATAAATCGTGAGACCTATGTAACCTAGGCTCAGATACCAACTTATCACAACCCAAATCTCAAAAATGTCGTGATGACACCTATCACAGTACTAGGAAAACCGAAAATCACAGAATAACTACACATTTTAAATTAAAAGCATTGTGTAATAAGTTTTAACAGTGGAAAAATCTCGTAAATAACCGATAAGAACAACCGAGCACATGAGCTACTAAGTTTCAACACAGTCAAAACTTCTAATACTACTCTCTGAAAAGATAAAACAATACTAAATAAACTAAAAAAGAAGGAGAGTTTAGGTCTGCAGACGCCATAGAAACTGCCTCAATAGTCTCCAAGTAGATACTACTCCCAGTGTAGCAACCACCAGGTCCAGATGCACTTAGATCTGCACACGATAGTATGAGTACAACCGACCTAATGTACTCAATAAGTAACAGGACTAACCTTGGGTTGAAAGCATTGGCGAGCTCAGAATGGCACAGTCCAAATTCTATTAATAACAGTATTGATATAACAGGGAAATGATAGTAATAACTCAGAGAAATCCCATAATCAATTTGTACACAATACAGAAATGTAGATATGCTCTCAGTTCAACAATTTAAGCTCAATATTGTAAAGTATGCCAAGTATAGACAGCACGAGGAATGCTACGTCTCCATAGCTACATGTGAAACTCATGTACTCACACTCTTAGAGTACTCAATCTCACTCAGCACGCTCAATTGCTCAACACTCTCAATCGCTTAGCACTCTCAATCACTCAGCACTCGCACTTAGCACTCAGCGATGCATGCGCTTACTGCTGGTACGCCAGACTCCGGAGGAGCAGATCCTGCCCAAGTGCTAATATAAGAGAACATGACATGATGGGGCGTGCAGCCCAATTTAACGTGTCAAATAAGCTTGTTGCGGCGTGCAACCCAATCCCATAAATATCACTCGCAAGCAGGCTCTCAGGCTCAAACTCAGTCATCAATCACTCCAGTCTCCCGGGCTCATAAATCTCATGCTAATCAGCCCAAACAATTATAAAATGTTGTAACAATAAATGATAATAGATACTGAGATATGATATGCAAATAATGAATGTGACTAAGTACATGATTGCAATTTAAGCAAATAACTCAACACAAAAAATGACCTCAATGGTCCTAATAGAATAAGTGTATAGCCTATGCATGATTTCTAACATGGATCGCAACTCAATTATTCTAACACGTAGGGATTACATGAACAACAACAAGATTTGATAACTACGTAGTACCGCGGAATGAACCGAGTCACAATTACTACGGTGCACGCCCACAAGCCCATCACCTAGCACGTGTGTCACCTCAACACCAACTATATAATACGAGATCCAGGGATTCATACCCTCAATACCAAGTTTAAAAGTGTTACTTACCTTAAACCGCGCAAATCAAAACTTCAACAAGCCCTTGCCTTGTGAATTGGCCTCCGAGCGACTCGAATCTAGCCACAAACAACTTAATACAATCAATATAAGTTATAAGAATCGATTCCATACGATAAAGCTAAGTTCTTTAATGAAATCAAAAGTTCAACCCAAAAGGTCAACCAGGGGCCCACTTCTTGGAACCCGATAAAATTTACAAAATTCAAATACACATTCAATAACGAGTCCAACCATACCAAAATCATCCAATTTTGACCTCAAACCGCCTTTCAAATCCTCAAAATATAGCTTATGAGCTTTCCACAAATTTCCCCAATTTTCCGAACCCAAAACACTAATTAAATGGTAAAAGTAATGATATATTCATGTATATTAATCAAAAGATGAAAAATCAGATGAAACCCTTGATTTTGAAATAATATACTGCTGCCTAAATGCCCTTCTTCGTGAACGTAGAAAGTGTCTCGCGTTCGCGAAGCACAAAATCCTCAGCTGCCAAAAATCCTCTTACCCGAACACGAGACCTCCCTCGCGAATGCGATGACCACTGAACCAATCCCTACACAAACACGACCCATCTCCCGCGAACGTGAAGGCTTACATGCCTGGTGCCCAACCGGCCTCAACCTTCTACGTGCACGGGAGTCTCACCTCGCGATCGCGATGCACCAACTCCCTAGACCTTCGCGAACGCGTGGCCTTCTTCGTGAACGCAAAGAAAAAACTTCACCAGTCGCCAAGATAAAAATCGTAAATGCGAGACCTCTCTCACGAACGCGTATAAGGAAACCCGACACCAAGAACTCTGCAGCTCTACAAGACCAAACTCAATCTGCAATCAACCTGAATCTCACCCGAGGCCCCAAGGACCCCATCCAAACATACCAACACATCCTAAAACATCATACGAACTTAGTTGAACCTTCAAATCATATCAAACAACGTCCAAAACCCAAATCGTACCCCAATTCAAGCCTAATGAACTATTAAGCTTCCAACTTCTACAACCAATGAAGAAGCACACCAAATCAACTTCGATTGACCTCAAATTTTGCTCACAAGTCATAAATGACACAACATACCTAGTCCAACTTTCGGTACCAAATTCTGAGCCCGATAACAACAAAATCAACTCTTGGTAAAACCTCTCAACTCTAAACTTCAACTTTTCTAACTTTAGCTAATTCAAGCCAAAACCACCTATGGACCTCCAAATCGATATCCGGACACACTCATAAGTACAAAATCACCATACGGAGCTATCAAAACCATCAAAACTCAATTTCGGATTCATTTACACATAAATCAACATCCGGTCAACACTTTCAACTTATGCTTCTAACATTGGGATTAAGTGTCTCAATTCATTTCAAAACATCCCTGAAACTAAACCAACCACCCCGGCAATTCACATCACAACAAACGATCATAGAATAAGCAATAAATGAATGAACGGGTCTATAATACTCAAAACGACCGGCCGAGTCGTTATAGTCACCTCATAATCAATACCACTCAGTCCAATGTGGGGCCTAGCAAATGGGTCACCTCATTATCAGTATCAAATCAGTTCTATGGCCCATGATCAGTCATCAACCGCTCAAGTCTCAATGTTCAAATGTCACAGTACTCAGCTCAAATTGTGTCGCACATATAAGGACATAAATAACATGTGAGAGAACATATAAAGAATGCACATATGTAACATCATCATAGAGAATATGACTATAATTAAGGAAAAAAGCTCAATATAGCAAGAATCGCCCTATTACGTCTCAAATAGATAAGCATAAAGCCTAGACATGATTTGTAGCATGAATAATAGCTCAAGTAGTCATACAAGTAGAGAAAACACAGAAATAACAGAAAATGATAGCAAAAGAAGACACATAATAGCTTAAGGTCTACTCGATTCATGAATAACCGCAGTGTACGCATATACACACGTCACATAGCACGTGCGCCACCCCCAACATATATCTAATACCATAACCAATGGAAAATTATCTTCAAACCAAGTTAGACAAGTTATTTATCTCAAAGCGCGTGACTCAATATCCAAAAAGCCCTTCCAACATAAATCTACTTCCAAATGACTCTAATCTAGTAAAAAGTAACTCAATAACATCAAACACGACTATATAAATTGATTTCAAACAATGAAGCTCCAATATTTACCAAATTGCAGAAAATCAACCCAAAAATCAATCGGGACCAACTTCTCAGAACCCGACCAAAGTCAAAAATCTTGACTAGCCATTCGAACACGAGTTCAAATATACAAGTTTCATCCAAATTTGACTCCGAACGGGGGTTCAAATCTCAATTATTTATTCTCTAAAATTTCTCACAAAACCCCCAATTTTCTCTCTTACATTTAATCAACCAAAAGCCAAAATTAGTGGTAGAATCACAAATAATAATCAAATTTGAGTTAAAAATACTTACTCAATCTAAGTGAGCAAAAATCGCCTAAAACATCGCCCCAATCCGAACTCCTAATCTCAAAATATGATAAATGAAGACAAACTCTCGAATAAAAGTGTTCTGCCCAGCGTTTCTCGCTTCTACGGCCTGGTTGTTGCTTCTGCGACACCGTATCTGCGAAAAAAATCCTCGCAGATGTGCAAACTGACTAGAGTACCCGACTAGTGCACCTGCGGCTAAGAGTTCGCTTTTGCGGAACTACAGGTGCTACCTTCCTTTGCACCTGCGCCCAAAGCTCTGTATCTGCAGACATTGCTGCCCTCCGCTATCCTTCGCATCTGCAATCCTCAGTCTGCTTCTGCGGACTTGCACTTGTGAACCAAACCTCGCAGGTGCAAAATCACCAAACCAGAACTGCCATCCAACTACAAAATATTTCGAAACTCATCCGAAACACACCTGAGGTCTCCAGGACAACGTCTAATCACACAAAAGTCCTAATACTTTCCCCAAACCTATCCAAAGGATCAAAATACTGAAATTAACATCAAAACCATGAATCGTCGATCAAGACCAATCTCTTAAGTTCATGAATTTCATACTTCAAACCAAGCGTCCGATTCAATCTAAATAATCCGGAATAAACCCAAACTTTGCACGCCAGTTCCAAATGACATAAAGAACCTATTCCAATTCCTGGAACAAAATGTTCCTAACCCGATAGCATCAAAGTCAACTCCTCGTCAAACTTATGAACTTTCCAAACCTTCAAATTTTCAATTTTCGCCAAATAGCGCAAAATTAACCTAAGAACCTCCAAATCCAAATTCGGACATATGCCTAAGTCCAAAATCACCACACGAACCTGTTGGAACCATTGTAACACGAATCCGAGGTCGTTTATAAAAAAATCAAATCTTGGTCAACTATAATAACTTTAGCTTCCAACCATGAGGTATTTCCAATTCACTCCAAAACATGTCCGAGACCAAACGAACCCTCGCAAGTTACAAAACAACAATCAAGCATAACATCAAGTAGGGGAACAAGACTCAAACACACAACACGACCGACTCCATCATTACAAGCAGAGTGATGTGGAATGTCCTGAATCAAGATTAATATTTGTCTGATCTCTCAGCTTTTTTGCCATTTTTGTGCTATATTACCCTCTCTTCTCTACCCCGAAGTAACATTTTTCTATTTCAGCTGTACTCCTCACGTTCAATTCCCTTTTCCTAAACTATCACGTTAACAATTTATTGATACATCATACTCATTATTGTTAATTCAAATTTCTACTTGTGTCAATATTGGTTTAAATTAGGGCTTATTAAAGTTGACGGTTTCTTTGCTTTGAAAAAATGGTGCTAAAGTCGTTTATATGCTAGTGTAATTTATCACATGTAGGGTAGCCACTCTATCTTAATATACGGGATTATAAGTGGCTTTAGTTTACTTTATTTTAATTGTGTATGAATTCTTGATTATTCAATCTTAATTTTCCCTTCTTCTTTTTTTTTGTGTGTGTGTTTGTCCAATATTTGGAACAAGCACTTTGCTTCTTAAAATTTAGGTTTAAACCAAGGTTGCTGCTTGAGAAACCGAGGAACAAGAGACACATGTTTGTGGGAGACTCACTTCACAGAAACACATGGGAATTCATAGTTTATTTTTTTCAATTGAATACTATATATACTGTACAGGGTTAAATTAAAGCAAGATAGCAAGCATATTTTATTTGTTCCTTTGCAACAAAAATATTTTAATAGCTTTACTACTTATCATTTCCTTGCGCTTAATTCGGAGATTTCAACTATGTGCTTCACTTATAGAGATGTTAATTGGTTTTTGGTGAAAAACGTTACTCCTATAAGATTAATTTATCATGCTTCTATTCAGTGATCAACATGTTTACTATCGATAGCACTTCATATAAATATGTAGTTAAGCTACATTGAGAAACATGTCTACTATGTTAGACAGGGAATAGATTTTTTTTTTTTTTTTTTT
>ML373369.1:0-25845 GCA_005239525.1 Nicotiana knightiana | reverse complement strand
ACAGGGAATAGTTTTTTTTTTTTTTTTTTTGACAGGGAATAGATGGAAAGAAAAAAGTAACTGATGAGAATATATATTTTGGCCCTAGCCCCCAAATCCCTTCTATGCAATCGCGAGACATAGCTCTGAGATAATGAACTGCTGTGCCCCAGCAAACCAGCCGTCCAAACATAACGCGAAACGATCATAAACCACTCTGAAACTCACCTGATCCCCGGGGTCTCGTATACCATATACAAACTTCAAATGCTTAAAACACTATAAACAACATTCAAACAAAGAATCAAACATCTCAAACTTTCTTAAGTCCAAGATCCAACTTTCAACTATAAGTGCCGAATCAACCCCGAGCCACCCTAAGACCCACACTGAACATACGTTCAAATCCAAAATCATCATATGAAACCTATTAGAATCTTTAAATCAGCAATCCAGGATTGTTTACCCATAATGTTGACTTTGGTCAACTCTTCCAATTTAATCCTCTAGTTAGCAACTATGTGTTCCAAATCACTCCTGAACCCCTCGAAAACCGAACCATCTATTTCCATGTCATAAAACGTAAAAGCACCTATGCAAAGAATAAAATACGGAAATGGGGTTGTAGAACTTAAAACAACCAAACGGATAATTATATTCTCCACCTCCTAAACAAATTATTATATATTGATAATCCTCCATAAAATAATAAGCAAAGTCACTCACACATGATAATATTTCTTAATAATTTCATCTCTAATTCTATCACACAACGCCTCCTTATTAGTAGAAGGCTTGCCTTGCATTTCTAAAGGAATACCAGAAGGTCCATTTCCTTCCTCAATTTCTGCAGTAATATCTTCATTAGCACAATAATTGAATTCCTTATTGGTACAAGAATGCCGCCGGATGAAATTAGATATATCCATGGTAGCTGTAACAAGATGATTCTGAATGTCAAACTAGAAAGATGACACTGAGTGTAGAATAAAAATAATTATAAATATATATAAAATTATTATTTTCTTTAAAAAATAGTTAAGTATGTTGAAATTCAAATTTAAAAGAGTAACTAATTATTAAGAACACATAGTACATAATTTAATTTTTTAAAAATTTAAATTAAAAATAAATAAATTATTACCTAACCTAACTAACGTTCTCCTAAAGTGCAAAGTGACCTATGGTGAGACTATCACTTGGCTTAATGAGGATTTTTTTTTTAATAATATATAGATTATGTGATACAATTATAAATGTATTACTATTTGTAGGTCAATTTCACAAATTGGATCTGCTAACTATTTTAAAGATTCGGGAATTAATAGATTATGCGATGCAATTATAAATGTATTACTATTTGTAGGTAAATTTCACAAATTGAATTTGCTAACTATTTTAAAGATTCGGGAATTAATAGCGTATAACAGCAGAAATTGTAATTGATTATTTGTAAGAAGAGAATTGATAATCCAAAGAAAGATGTAGACCATTTGCTTTCGTGTAAAGAAGAAGATAATTTGGAAACTTACAAGATATGACACGAAGAAAATATCAAAAACAAGAAAAGTCAAACAAGAATTTGTAAAGTTACAATATATTCATATGTTATCTTTAATTTTAAAAAGGGGTTTTTGCATCCGTACCCACTTTTTGTGCCACATTTTAACTTATACCCGCTTTGTAAAAACAATTGCATCCGTACCCGCTTTTGCGCATAACTTCAGCATGCGGGGTTGAAGTTCCCCCAGTGTAACTGGGGGACTTCAGCTCAAGTTGTTTTTGTAAATGGGGAACTTCAGCCACTTCATGCTGAAGTTCCCCAGTTATAAAGACAAAAACTTCAGCATGCGGGGTTGAAGTTCCCCCAGTGTAACTGGGGGACTTCAGCTCAAGTTGTTTTTGTAAATGGGGAACTTCAGCCACTTCATGCTGAAGTTCCCCAGTTTACAAAGACAAAACTTCAGCTCTAGAGCTGAAGTTTTGTCTTTTGTAAATGAGAAACTTCAACATACGGGACTGAAGTTCTCAAGTTATAAAGACAACAACTTCAGTCATATGGGGTTGAAGTTCCCCAGTTTACAAAGACAAAACTTCAGCTCTAGAGCTGATGTTTTGTCTTTGTAACTGGGGAACTTCAACCCCGTATGCTGGAGTTGTTGTCTTTATAACTTGAGAACTTCAGCTCTAGAACTGAAGTTTTGTCTTTGTAAACTGGGGAACTTCAACCCCGTATGCTGGAGTTGTTGTCTTTATAACTTGAGAACTTCAGCTCTAGAACTGAAGTTTTGTCTTTGTAATTGGGGAACTTCAGCCCCGTATGCTGAAGTTTTGTCTTTATAACTGGCAAACTTCAGCTTAACTGGTGAACTTCAGCTCAGCGAGGGAAGGGGGAGCGGAAGTTATTTAAAAAGTGGGTACAAGTTAAAAGTTTTTAAAAAGCGGGTATAAGTTAAATGGGGACGACCAAATAAGGTGCCCCGCGCAATTTTTTACTTTTAAAAGAATGGTAAAACCTAGAAACAAAAAGAAAAGAAAAACTTAAATTACTAAGGAATAATTTAGAAAATACAAATTTATGGTGAGGATAGTTATGTCTTGAATAAATTAATTTCTGCTTCTACTTCTGCTTTTTGGAAGAACTAGAATGTTTTGCTTCTTCCCAAAAGCAGAAAAACTGCTTCTGCTGCTAGCCAAAAGTACTTCTCCGTCTTGACCAAACATATTAAATTTTTTAAAAAGTACTTTTTTGGGAGAAAAGTACTTTTAACCTCCCAGAAGCTTGGCCAAACATGTTGTAAGTCAGTTTGCAGAGAAAATTATTGTATACTTTTAACTTTTTGAAATGGTAGTAATTGTATTCATAATAAGCACAAAAGCAGTGAACAAGTGAGCAGGAAAGAAAAAAAAGCCAAAATCATAGCCATCTTCTAATCCTAGAGGGGCTCGGTGAAAGAGTAAAACTTCTACCGCATTTGCATATTCCTTTTCACACCAAAGGTGAAACAACTAAGATTCAATCCAACTTAATCGTCTGGACTGATTTTTGCTTCTCTTCAAAACATCTTATGTTCCGTTCTATCCAAATCACTGATTAGACACAAGTTTGGAATCGTGTACCACCAGCTATTTCAAGCTTTATCCAATTAAGAACAAAATTGCAAGACATGTATCCCATGAAAGATGCATTCCTGACAGGAAAAGGGGTCAAAAGATTATAAAACAAGTAATGTTACTGAATAAGCCAATGCCAATGATGAAGTTGTATATGAGATTTTGGCTTACATGATCGTTTGCAGCGAATCACCCCTTCTCACTCTATGCATAATGGCCTCTTGCAAAAATTCATGCCATGATCATGTGTCTGGCTCCCGATTCTGCGCTGCACTCCTTGAGATGCCCCAAAGAGATATCCTTGGTAGGGGTTTCTCAAGAAACTTCTTCCAACCGATACAGAATGGATATAAACAATTTTACTATCAGTATCAAAATAATAAAGTGCAACAGCACGATACACCAGGCTCCATATAATAAGAAGCAAGTTCGAAGAAAAAGCAAATAGCTACAACACCAGAAACGCACCCTTTTCAGCAAGAGGATAGCAGAGGGACCAATCACTAAAAGGTTCCTGCAGAGCATATTGCATGACCTTATAATCATTACTGCTGCTACTAGAGCTATCTAATTTGTCAGGGTGCAGACTAGTTTAAAGGAGCTATGCTGCATTTTAGTTTTATTCACAAGCTAAGTTGCACCGCCTCTTAATTTGTAGTGCCATACCCGTGTCGACACAACATTGACACTAGTATGAGTGTGGGATACGTACCGGACTTGGATAGTCAACATTGGGTACTTTGATCACAAACTATGAAGAAATTAGAGGTAAGATTTGGCATTTTGATTTCTCAAAACATATAGGTACTGTGATTTCTAGATGGCTCCCTATAATTTGAGAATGAAATATTGAGTTACTGCACTATACAAGCTACATGTAAATTTTCCACATACTGTCTCATAATTTACACATATTTTAATAGGTCTATTTTCAGATATAGTGGAATTCCCCAACCCATATCCTTGCTTGGATCCATACCCCCGAAAATTAATATTTAGATCACGAAAGGTCCAACCTCTAGATCCACACCCGTATTGGATGCCAGCACCCAAGTCTGAGCAACTTATTCACAAGCTTAACTTTTAATCTCCTAGCTAATATTAACAGTTGAATACCTGCAACAACTTTTAGTGGGTCTATGGAATTCCCTAAATCAACAGCAAATGATATTAGGATTCATCTGCAAAATTTATTTAGTGGAAAAAGTCAATTTAGCTGATAAGCTGCGGATCAGAGGATGTTAACAACTGTTTTAGAAGGATTCTTACTAGCCATATATCCAAACCAAGATGTTAATGCCACTTCATCAATGCAGGTTCCGAAGATGGACCCTCCATGATTCAACTGCAACCACTGCTTTGATATCCACAGTAAAGCTTTTATGTGCAATCATTCCAATCTCCTGAAGTAAGTTCACACCTTCAATCTGCTGCCAATATACTCTCTAGATGCTCTAGTGCACTTCCATAACCAATCTTGCTAAACAAATGACGGACTAGAACATTCCACGTAGATATCTTAGGTGGAATGCCATCATTTATCATCTTATGAAGGCACCAGATTGCCGCTTCCAAACCAATCCAACTGCACAGTCCATCTATCAGACAAGTATAGGATATGAAATCTGGACGCAAGCCCACGGGACTCATAGCATTCAGAAGTTGTTTTCCAGATTCAACCTTACCACCCTTACAGTATGCATTCATAAGTATGTTGAACGTGAGAACATCAGGCTTTATTCCCCTAACCAGCATTTTTGCCACAACAACTTCAGCTGCCTCAAGCATCCCCATATTGCAGAGACCAGATGCTATAGTGTTGTACGTAACTAAATTAAACTCAATATCGTTTTCCTCCATGTCCCTAACAAGCTCAAGTGCTACCGTAAGGTTGTTACATTTGAATAAGCCATCCAACAACTCATTATATGTGGCAGTATTACCTGAGCAGCCAAATCTTTCCATTTGTTTATATAGCACCATTGCCCATTCAACTCTACCACTAAAACACAAACCTTTAATAAATTTATTAAAAGTAATGGTATTTGGTGGGGAATCTTCTATCACCATGTTATCTAGAAGACTATAAGCTTGTTCAAACATGAAATTTCTGCAGAGTACATCAACCATACATGTATATACCACAACATTTGGACGACAACCAAGAGTTATCATCCTATTCCATATCTCAGATGCTTTAATCACATCTCCAGATTTAGCAAAGCCATCAATGAGGGTGCTGTAGGTTGTCGAATTAGGATGGAAGTCACTTCTCTCCATCGCATTACAAACATACAGAGCCATATTCATATTACCAGCCAAACACAGACCATGGAGAAGTGCATTATATGCTACAACATTGGGCGAAATTCCCTCTTTGATCATACCATCCCACACGTAAAGAGCTTCATGCCATCTGCCCCTCAATGAAATTCCCTTAATCAAACAGGTAAATGAGTGAATATTTGGAGAACAGCCACTAACAAACATCTTGCTCAACATGGCAAACGAAAGACTAATATCTCCTTGGTCAGCAAATGCATTTAAAATCGTGGTGTACGTGATGACATTAGGGTCAACCCCCTTGTCAGCCATCTCATCCAACAAATCAACTGCCTCCTTAGTACTATATATCTTACAAAACCCATTTATTAGAGCATTATAAATAGGAGCAGTAGGAGTAAATCTCATCGCTAGTTCTCTAGCTTCTTTTACTTTACCAAACTTACACAAGGAAGAAACAATTGTTGTATAGCTCACTTCATCAGGAGAGCACCCCCTGTTTGACATTTCCACAAGTAACTTCTGAGCTCCGTCAATCCTATCGTTCTTGCACAATGCTTTCAGAAGAATGTTATAGGTATACACATTGGGAACAACCCCATCTTTCTTCATGTTACTGTAAATAGGATTAATCATGTGAAACCTGTTCTCGCTGAGCAATGCATCCAAGAGATGGTTATATATCCTGACCGTAGGCTTACACCCAAAATCCTGTGTCCTATAGAAAGTCTTTAACGCTTGCTCTGGCGCCTTTGCTCTCCTATACGAATCGATCACATTGATAAATATATCCTCAGAACAACTAATACCCTCCAATTTCATCTGTTGTAACAGGTATTGAACAGTGTCCATCTCCTTCTGCTGCCCGAGTTTTTCCATCATTATTTTATATGTTAAAGGGGTGTGCTTGAAAGATGTTGAATTGGTAACCCATTTGAAATACTCTAAAGCAGCGGAAATATTTTCTTCATATTTCAGTCTCTTCAACACATCAGATTCCTTGAGCTCAACTCGGATTTTACCATTTTGACCATTAAGTTTATCAATAGTGAGGATTAAAGGACCAGACTTTTTGAGGACTTTTAACAGCAATGAACGTCCTTCTTTCAAGTACATAGTACAATCAAAGAAATTTTTTTATCAATGTTAAATGCAAGAAGAAACTAAAGTAGGAACTAAGCAGCAACTGGGTATTGAAAAAGAATCCGAGTAACTCAAATCAGGTTTTCAAAAGCACAACATGAACCAATAATAATCAGGATAGTAATTTAAAGAAGAAGAAATTGATACTGAATTTTTCGGTAGAGAAACTATACGGGATAAAGAAATTGAGATCAAATTACTGATTTTCACTCTGTGCTGATAGTTTTCCAGCAGGTAGGGGAATGCCGGACCGTCCGTGAAGGCGTTAAGAATCGGAACATTACGACCCGAATATGTTAACGCCTAAACAAGGGTGAGAGCCAATCGGCCCAATGGAGACTTATATTTAATTTAAAGTTATATATTTATATGTATATCGCCTTTATTTGTGTTTTGTAGATTTCGATTGTGAAATATATTGATTTATGCTTAATCTGGGTATTTTTATATGTAGGAATCATTCGGAAGCAATTGAGGGCGAAAAGTGCAAGGTTAGAGCCAAAACGGACTAAAAAAAGAAAATTCTGTTTTCGGCGCCACAGGCAGCGCCCCACGCCACCTGTGGCGCCCCAGGCAGAAATAACCAGCGCCAGGGCCAGTGCCTCATGCTGCGCTGGACGCTGGTGACGGGAAATCACTTCTACTTTGCCCGGGACAAGGTTGTTTCGGCCCAAGACCCCCCAACTCGTATAAAAGGGATCCTAAACCTAATTTGGAGGATATCTAACCTATGTTGAAGGAGAATTCACGTGGGAGAAGACACACCATGTTCGGAGGAGGCCTCTACCTAATTTTTCTTCATCTTCTCTTTCTTTAATTTTATAGTTTATTAGTTCTAGAGTTTTGGGTGCTACATGAACGTTGTAGTTTGAAGCTTGAATTGTTCTTATTATTTTATAATATTGGTTTTTTTATTCAATCTTGCACTTAATTATTTGATTGGTTGATCACCAATTGAATACTATCTATGAATTTAGGAATGAACTCGGGAGAGTGAATTCTAGATTGCATATAAGATTGAGTAGAGCAAAATCTTAACTCTGAGTGGGAGGCAGATTTGCGGTTAAGATAGGAATATACCTAATCGCCTTGCTTGGTTACTACACATACATTATTAATGTGTTCTTGTTAATTCTAATTCCATAGGAATATAAGTGTTAGATTAGCTTGAATATACGAGTAGTACTTTGGGAGAAGGCTACGAGCAATATTAACCCTGTCAACCAATAAACCAGACAAATTAATTAGACAATTTAAGTGGAAGACTCAACGGGATTGCTAGCTAACTCATAGATCTAGAATATTTTATCCCATTAAATTCATCTCTAAGAGTGCAGACTTGTTTCCTTTTGTTTACCTCGAAAATAGTGTTAACAATTATACTTGATTTGTAGTTCTAAAGGAATGTGATGTATTTCAATACTAGTAAATAATCAAGAAATGATAACCGTAAGTAAGGAGAAATGATAGCCAAACCAATATTGTCAAAGGGCTGGAGGCCTCGAGTTCGATAGTCTTGAGGTTCTCGAAGTCGGTCGATAGCAGTGGATTAAGAACAATAACGAAGAACAATAAATGGAGAACAATGAACGAAGAACAATGAATGAAGAACAATAAAGCTGGAAAAAAAATGTTGAGCACATTAAACGATAAAAGCTAAGTGGAATGTTCTACTGCAGTAAAAATTGTGCATTTACAAATGATTGGGGTCCCCTTTATACAGGAGGGAAAAAATCCTAATATGGTACATTTCTAATTATGACAAAGAATACTATTGGTACATCTGTATAACGGCCTAGTACGGATTTCTACTATCCCTTGCAGACCTTATCAGTCCTATCCATGTGTACTTGGGAATTTTCCATTTTTTCTTGACTGTCAACAATTTGGTATTGCCTCGAGGTAGGTTGTGACGGGTCCTCGACGTACCTTCTCGAAGTGTATGTTCCAGGATCGAATCGAACTTTACTTTGAACCCTTCGAGCTCTGGCTCGGTGCACCAGAGACCTTGAAATCGGACTCCTCCGATTTCGACTGTATACAGATAGTCCTTGCATTTCTTAGAATGAAATGATAAGAAACGATTTGAATTCTTGACCCTTCGATATCCTCATCATCACGTCAGCCATGTGAGGTCAGCAATTGGTGTGACTGAAAGGCTGTGTAGAGGTAATGTCTGCACATTTCTCGAAAAACCCACCAATCGATAACAACTATGAGCCGCCCTTTTAACTTCTACAACACGCTTAGATGACCCCTATAAATACCCCAATCCTTCACTCCTCAATCTTTTACTTTCCACAACGCCTTCAAACCTTCACTAATTTTTCTCTGCATTCGTTCTTCCTTTGCGTTCATCTCTTAAACATTTTCTTCTTCATATTATGAAATTTCACAAAACATGGCAAAAACTTCTAAGACAGTTCCCCAAAAAGAGCAAGCTCCTTCATCATCACGTTCGTCTAAGAGCAAAATGGTAGTACCTCATCGTGTGGAGGAGTGTACCCTTCCGAGCCTTGTGAAATATCTTCTGATTTCAAGGTCAAAAAACCTTCCGAGGTTGCAGAACGATGTGAGCCCATGTCTCGATATATTAGTCTGATAACCGAAGCTGGAAAGGTGAAGGTTGATTGCCGTTGGGGGGATGCGGTACAAGTGGATATCCCTTCACCTGAAGACAACATAACCACTCACAAAGCTGGTTTTCTTAGCGTATACACATACCCATTCACCTTAGGTCCCGTAGAGCCCTCCTCGCCACCGATAGATCCAGTGATCCTCGATTTTTAGACAATATCGGGTGACTCTTAGCCAAATCTATCCTTCCTTCTGGAGAATCGTTTACCTGATTAGGTAATTTTCGAACATGGTCGAGGGGATGCCTTTCACCCTCAACCATCTTATTAGACTGTACAACCCTCATTTTTATCGAGGTGGCCTGATTAAACTACAACGTCGATCTTTGAAGTCTTTCTTCGTTAGCATCAACGAAGATAAGGACCGAGGATAGATAAGCCGCTTCGTTCGAGTTAGAACCTCTGACCTTAATCCTGCTGAGAAGATGCCATTCCCCGAGGAATGAAATATGAACCGTAAGTGCCGACTCATCGAACATGCTTCGTTAGTCAAATTTTTTTTCTTCCTTTTGAACTAACTCCCTTCCGATGGTGCAACCGTCGAGTGGTACCTTGGTGCGGTCAAGGACCTCCCGGGTTGGGTTCAACAACTAGATTCCACCTCCACATATGCTCAGCGCGTCTAGCATGACTTGACCAGAGGTCGATGGGAGGCCAAAAACCATGGTGAGCTTTTATTACTGTGGTTTTTTGAATTTATTAGTGAAAATATTTCTTGGTAGCACACTTAACCTTTTGTGCTTATGTAGGCCTCGGGGAAGCCGTTTCAGTGAGAGCCTTCGTGCTGAGATCGAAGAAGGAGATGAGACTGAGGGTGAAGGCGATGCCTTCCCGTTGGTAGCTCGGAGGGGAAATGACACCAGTGCTTTAAAGCTTACTGCATCGAAGGCTGCCGAGGTGGTTCGATCTCGAGCTGAGAGGATCTCCGAAGGGAGCTCGGGCCCAATCCCCGAATCGGATGATGACCAGAATGCACCTTGTGCTGAAAAGTACTCGGTCAAAGATCCCGAAGGAACCAACCCCGAAGTTCCTCGAAGAAAAGAGAAGGCCCCGATCGATTCACTCGGGGTGGTCGACGTGGGTGACTCTCCACAAGGACCATCCTATTCTGAAGGGCATATACGGGATGCCAAGGACATGAAGACTCCTGAAGCGGGGGCTTCCCACGGGGAGAATAAAATCTTCGAGGAATGCCTTGCTGAAAGAGGGCCCCGGCCTCGGTGCATCGTTTATATTCGAAAAGGCTGGTAGGCTTCGAAAACAGGTATGTTTTGTCTTTTAACAACTATGTTTGAGATTTAATCTGTGCCTATCTAACTTCCTTTATTTGTGACCAGGCTGTGATGCTCTATGACCAGGCTTTATCCAAGTCTCGGGCAGAGCTCGCCCGATGTGAAGACGAGCTTAGGAAGCTCACGCTGGAACACGATGACCTCAAGGCCCTTTATGTCAGAAAAGAGGGGAAACTCAAGGATCTTCGAGCCCGTTAGGAGGAGGAGTCTCGAGAACAGGCTGATTTCATCGAGCAGGTAACATAGTCTTTGAGGGCTTGTTTTACACTTACTCATTTTAGTGTTCTAATGCCTCAATTCAACTCTTGCAGCTCAAGCAGAAGGATGACCTGGTGGGGAAACTTCGGGAGGATCTTAGGGTCAAAGACACTGAGATCCTCGGACTGAAGCAGCGTACGGATGAGGTAGCCTATAAGAAGGACTCTCTTTGAGAGAAACTGACCTCGGCTGAGCACCAACTTCAAGGTGCAAAGGGAGAAAGTCGTTGTTATAAAGAGTTTCATGCCGAATCGGCTGCCGAGTTGTCCAAATCAAGTTCGAAGTAGATGCCCTCATGTCCTCGTATCAGACTGATGCTGCTGTCGCAAATGCTCGGGCTAAGAAAGTATCTGCTGAAGCCGAGGTTAGGCTAACTCGTGCTCTTGATTATGATTGATTGGAATCTCAAAGGAAGGCTCTCGAGGAAATACACGTCAAAGGTTTTGATTTTTCTGCCAAGATCGAGAAAGTGAAAGCCTTAGAAGAAGAGTCGGCTATACTGATCATTCCCGACGAGGATTCCATTAGTGGCTCGGAGAATGGTGAAGACGAATATGAAGTCCCCGAGGGGGAAGAGGCATCAACAGAAGATTAGGCTTCTATTGTTTTCCTTTTTTATGTAAGGGCTCCATGCGGGAGCTTCTGTAAATGTACTTTGTGAACACCATTTGGATATTCTGTAAATGTAAGGGCTCCTTTTTTATGTAAGGGCCTCATCTTCGCTCTTCGTCTTTATGTTAATTTCCATTTTGCGTTTGTCTTTGCTTTCGAGATTTGATGTTGTTGACGATTAGTCCGATGTGTTGGACTTAGGATATAAAACCCTTAGGTTTTTGTGCTTTGATTGATGACTGATAATAAGTGACCACCTAGGGTCCGATCCTAGAGCTAATCTTTAGCTCGGGACTTTCGAGTTCGAATTAGGTGAGTTCTCGAGCATAGAGTGCTTCGGACTTTAAGTTATTTTAGGTATCGGCCCTTAGGCTCTTTTCAATTCTGCCCTTAGGCTCTTACATATCGGCCCTTAGGCTCTTACAAATCGGCCCTTAGGCTCTTTTTAGATTGAGTCAATTCTACCTCTAAAATGGCTAGAATTTCCCCAATTCTGACTAAAGACTTTTAAAAATTTATTTATGCCTTGGCATGTTTTTATATCCATCCGACTTTTCGATGGTTCAATTGATAGGAACCTCGATTACAAGTCGATGTGCGACGATAATTGAGTACCTCGTGAGGTTCTCTTAATGGCTGATTTTCTCGAAACCTTTACATTGTTCGGAGCTGATATTATCGAAGCCCCTTTGCTTATGCCTTAACCGGGTTTTTAGAAGTATTTGAAGGCCTTTAGTTTTATGGCGGAAGTCGGACATCTCTGAGCCGCATCATCTCGATCGTAGCCTTTTCATATGACCGTAGTCTTTATATTTGGCCGTAGCCTTTAGTCCCTGAGTGAGATGACCTCGGCCTTAATATCAAGGGTATGCCTTTTTAGGGGTCTTACAAGTTTGAATATATAGCCTTGGCCTTAATATTGGGGGGTATGCCTTTTTTAAGGTCTTATAAGTTTGAGTATGCCTCGTTGAGGTCTTATAAGTTTGATATTGCCTCATTGAGGTCTTATAAGTTTGATGTTGCCTCATTGGGGTCTTATCATTCGATATTTCCTAATTGATGTCTTATGAGTTCGAGTCTTTGATGACTCGATAAGTTGATTGTCGATGAAAGTCCCCAAGTGTTCGGGACTATTTGGCCCTTGAGCCGTTTCATGTGAAAACAGTAAACTTTTTTGAGGCACAGAGTATTTTGATAAATAAGAATGCTTCTTCAAATAACGCGTACATGTTTTTGCCCTCGGGGGCTCGACTATTCTACATGGACACAATTTATTTGACCGTTTGGTCCATTACAACATTCTCCTATCGAGGCTCTCTTTGGCATAACTTATTTTCTTCGAAAAGGTAACCTCCGAGGGTGATGCCCCCCATTATTTGAGGTTGATTGAAAAATAATCCTTGAATACTTGTTGAGTTTTCCTTAGGTAGCATATAGATGTTGCCTCGTTAAAAACTTTGCCAGAAAACCCATTTGGGATAAAACTCGATCTAAGGGAAAAAGAGTGCAATGCATGCTTTAAAACCCAAGGTCTTTGAGCTGAAGGGTGCTTCGGTTCCTCTCAATCGAACACCTGCAACAAGTTAGTATGAAATATAAACGAAAAGGGAGAAGGTTATACCTTAGAAATAATATTCCTTGAGCATCGATATGTTCCAATTGCTTGGTAGTCGCTCTCCTTCCATGGTGCTAAGTTTGTAGGACCCTTTGCCTACTACTTCGAGGAAGCGGTACAGTCCTTCCCAACTAGGGCCCAGCTTCCCCTCATTTGGGTTTTGAGTGTTGAGAGTGACTTTCCTTAGAACTAAGTCCCCGACTCTGAAGTAGCGGAGGTTCGTTCTTCTGTTGTAGTACCTTTCGATCCTTTATTTTTGAGCGGCCATTCGAACTAGTGCAGCCTCGCGCTTTTTATCTAGTAGCTCGAGGGTAGTATTCATGGCCTTGTTGTTTGAGTCCTCGGTGGCATGCTGAAATATGACGCTCGGTTCCACTACTTCGACTGGTATCAATGCCTCGCACCCATATACCAAAGAGAACGGGGTCTCCCCTGTGCTCGACTTCGAAGTTGTTCGATATGCCCATAGTACTTCGGGCAGCACTTCTCTCCACTTCCCCTTCGCATTCTCTAACTTTTTATTTAGGTTTTGAATGATAGTTTTGTTTGTGGACTCGGCTTGACCATTTGCACTTAGGTGGTAAGGCGTCGATATAATCCTTTTGATTTTATGATCCTCGAGGAATTTTGTCACCTTGTTGCTGATGAAATGCTTCCAATTATCACACATAATCTCGGAGGGGATCCTGAATCAGCATATGATGTGGTCCCATATGAAGTTGATGACTTCTTTTTCTCTTATCTTCTCGAAGTCCTGCGCTTCTACCCATTTCTAGAAGTAGTCAGTCATAAACAAGATAAATCTAGCTTTACCTGGTGCCATTGGTAGGGGGCCGACGATGTACATCCCCCATTTCATGAATGGCCACGGAGATAAGACTGAGTGTAGTTGTTCACCATGTTGATGTATCATCAGTGCGAATCTTTGGCATTTGTTACATCTTCGAACGAACTCCTTGGTGTCCTTTTCCATGCTATCCCAGTAATACCTCGCTCTGATTACCTTTCGAACTAAGGACACTACTAGTGGCCCGTCGAAGGTCCTCCTATACAATGTTCCATTCTCATCGAGTGAAAATTGGGCTACTTTGGCTCGAAGGGCCCTTGATTCTTTTGGGTCCGTGGGGAGCTTCCCATGTTTCAAGTAGTCGATGTACTTGTTTCTCCAATCCCATGTTAGACTTGTTGAGTTGATTTCTGTATGGCCTTCTTCGATCACCGACTTTGATAGTTGTACGACAGTCTCAGGGATTATGTCATCTTCTTCAATCGAGGATCCCAAGTTTGCGAGTGCATCGACCTCACTATTTTGTTCTCGAGGTATGTGGACCAGGGTCCATTCTTCGAAGCGATGCAGTGTCACTTGAAGCTTGTCTAAGTTTCTTTGCATCCTATCTTCTCGAACTTCGAAGCTTCCATTTACTTGGTTAACCACCAAAAGAGAGTCACATTTTTCCTCGATGACCTCTATTCCTAGGCCCTTGGCTAGTTCAAGACCTGCAATCATGGCCTCATACTCGACCTCATTGTTAGTCAACTTCGAAGTTTATGGATTGCCTAATTATGCCCCCTGTAGGCTATTTTTGAACTATACCGAGCCCGGACCCTTTCACATTTGAGGCACCGTCAGTGAAGAGGGTCCATACCTCCGATGATGTGCCTGTTTTTAACAAAAGTTCTTTTTCTACTTCGAGCACGAGGGTAGGCGTAAAATCAGCCACGAAGTCTGCCAAAATTTGAGACTTAATAGCCATTTGAGGTCGATATTCGATATCGTACCCTCCAAGTTCGATGTCCATTTGGCCAATCGGCCCGATAATTCGGGCTTATGCAAGATGTTTCGAAGTGGATATGTAGGTAACACACATAAAAGATGACATTGAAAGTATGGTTTCAACTTCCTAAATGCACTTACTAATGCAAGAGCTAATTTTTCTAAGTGTGGATACCTGGTTTTAGCATCTCCCAGGGTTCGACTTATGTAATAAACAGGGAACTGCGTACCTTGTTCTTCTCGAAACAACACGCCACTTACCGCAACTTCAGATATGACCAAATACAAGTATAGTGTTTCATCCTCCTTCGGGGTATGGAGCAAAGGTGGGCTTGAGAGATACCGTTTTAATTCTTCCAAGGCATGTTGGCATTTCGGAGTCCACTCGAAGTTGTTTTTCTTCTTGAGAAGGGAGAAAAAGTGATGACTCTAATTTGATGACCTCGAGATGAATCGGCTTAAGGCTGCTATCCGTCCGGTCAGCCGTTGTACTGCTTTCACATTATTTACCACGGTGATCTCCTCGATGGCTTTGATTTTGTCGGGGTTGATCTCGATCCCCCTGTTTGATACCATGAAGCTCAAAAATTTGCCCGAGACGACTCCTAAAGCGCATTTCTCGAGGTTGAGCTTCATGTTTTATCTTCTTAAAATATCGAACGTCGCCTGCAAATGAGTCAAATGGTCCTCTGCGTGCAGGGACTTAACTAACTTGTCATCAATGTAAACTTCCATAGACTTTACTATTTATTGTTCGAACATCTTATTAACTAGGCGTTGGTATGTAGCTCCTTCATTTTTTAGCCCAAAAGGTATTACATTATAACAATATGCGCCATACTTCGTGATAAACGAAGTCTTTTCCTAGTCCTCCGGGTTCATTTGAATTTGATTGTACCCCGAGTAGGCATCGAGAAAAGTGAGGATCTCGAGGCCAGCCGTGGCATCGATCAATCGATCGATGTTGGGCAGTGGGAAAGAATCTTTAGGGCATGCTTTGTTCAAATCTTTGTAATCTACACACATTCTCAGTTTATTTCCCCTTTTAGGGACTACTACTACGTTAGCTGGCCATTTAGGGTATTTTACCTCCCTAATGGATCCTATTTTAAGAAGCTTAGTTACCTCATCTTTGATGAATGCATGCTTTACCTCGGATTGAGGCCTCCTTTTTTGCTTCACTAGTTTGAACCTAGGATCGACACTTAGGCGATGGGTGGTTACCTCCGGTGGGATCCCTGTCATATCTAAATGGGACCAAGTGAAGCAATCAATGTTATGAATAAGAAATTGAATAAGTTTTTTCCTGAGTTCGGGGGTTAGTCCCGTTCATAGATATACCGTTCGTTCTGGAAGATGCTCGATCAATACTGCCTGCTCGAATTCTTTGACAGTGGTCTTTGTTGCATTTGATTCCTCCGGGGCAATGAAGGCTCGGAGGGTGAGGAAGTCTTTTTCTCTGTCCTCGACCATCTGTTCATCGATCACCTGTCCCTCGGGCTCAACCGAGGGTATGGGCTGTGATTTCTATTTAGCTAATTGTTCACCTTTTGACTTCTCCGAGGTAGATGGGGCCGATACTGGTGCCAAGTCGTGCACCACAAACATTTCCTTAGCTGAATGCTGCTCTCTATACACCATTTTTACTCCATCCTTTGTTGGGAACTTCATCATTTGATGAAGAGTTGATGGCACTGCCCTCATGCTATGTATCCATGGCCTTCCCAGTAAGGCATTGTATCTCATATCACCTTCGATGACATGAAACTTAGTGTCTTGTATTGTTTCGACCACGTTGACTTGGAGGATGATTTCCCCCTTCATTGTTTCGCTCGCCATATTGAATCCATTCAGGACTCGAGAGGCGAGTATGATTTGGTCGAGCAGCCCGAGTTGTTCCACGACCCTCGACCTGATTATATTGGCCAAACTACCTGGATCCACGAGCACACGTTTAATTTGAATTTTATTTAAAAGGATAGATATTACCAGTGCATCGTTATGAGGATGAGATAAGGCCTTGATGTCTTCTTCGTCGAATGTGAGGGTGTCCTCGGGAATGTAGTCCCGAGATCGCTTCTCCCTTGTGATGGATACTTTTGTTGAATATGGGTCCCTGTGGGACGTCGATTCCTCCGATGATCATATGAATGACATGATGGGGATCCTCCTATTCATTCTTTCTATTTGCATCTCTTTCTCGAAAATGGTTCTTGGCCCGATCGCTGAGGAACTCTCGAAGGTGCCCTTCGATGAACAATCGGGCTGCCTCCTCTCGAAGCTGTCTACAATCCTCGGTCCTATGACCGTGAGTGCCATGGTATTTGCACATTAAGTTGGGGTTCCTATGGGAAGGATCTGATTGTATGTGCTTGGGCCACCTGGTATCTCTTATCTTGCCTATGGCTGATACGATGTCTGAGGCATCGATGTTGAAATTGTACTGACAATCGGGGTACCTCCAACGGCCCTGTATTCCTGTCGAACCCGATTTTGCTTATGAGTCCCCGGGAACTTTGGCCTCGATCCGCCCTTCGATCATTTCGAGGTATATTATGCCTCGAAGCGTTTCTTCGGTCTTCGACATAGGGTTGATATCTTTTCTTGTTCGGTTTCGGCTCCCTTTCCACGTTCCTTGATTCTTTTGCTAATATCCTGCTTGGATATACTGAGCCCGAGGGGGCTCCAAATTGGTCGTCCTCGACCCTAATTTTCGATTGATACCTGTTGTGCACATCCGCCTAAGTTACGATGGGATACTCGATCAAATTTTGTTTCAGCTCCTTCGAAGCTATCGAGCTTCATTCATTCAAGCCCTGAGTGAAGGATTGCACTGCCCAGTCATCAGAGACCGGTGGTAATTCCGTTCACTCCATCTGGAAACGGCATACGAACTCCCTTAGCATCTTGTTCTCTCTTTTTTGATTTTAAACACATCAGACTTCCTTGTAGAAACTTTTATGGCACCAGCATGTGCCTTTACAAATGAGTCTGCCAACATGGCAAACGAATCTATTGAATTTGGTGGTAGGTTATGATACCACATCATGGCCCCCTTGGATAAGATTTCTCCAAATTTCTTCAACAGGACAGACCTGATCTCGTCGTCCTTTAAATCATTTCCTTTTATACCATAAGTATATGTGGTAATATGCTCATTGGGATCTGTGGTCCCGTTGTATTTTGGGATGTCGGGCATCCTGAACTTCTTCGAAATGGGCTTTGGAGCCGCACTTGGTGGGAATGGCATTTGCACGAACTTCTTCGAATCCACTCCCTTCAAAATTAGGGTGCTCTCGGGATCTGGTCAACTCTCGAGTTGTAGGTTTCTACTTTCTTGTCGTAATCCTCTATCTTCTTTTCTCACAACTCGACCCTTTTAGTGAGTTCCTCGAGCATACTCATGATGGTGGGGTCAGTTCTTGACCCATTATTGCTTGATCTTTCTAGTGCTGGCTTAACTCGGGGAGCTATTTCCGGTCCTACTATGCTCAGAGTCTTTTGTTGACTCTGCAATTGGGCGATAGAAACTTGTCGTGCTTGCAACATTTCAAAGATTACTTGTAGACTAACTTCTCTTTCTTCTCGAGCCTGTGTCCCTTGTGCGTCAGGTTGGTCCCCTCCGCATACACTTCCTTCAATATCAGTACCCAAATCAACGTGCAAAGAAATATGTGAACCTACGTCGACAGGGTTTGGTGTTGGTGCTACCCAGGGTTTAGCGGTGGCACGCCGGCCCTTGGAGCCATTGCACTGTTTGAAAACCAAGACTGTCGTTTACAGGTGCGTGTGCTGAGTTAGACATATTATAACCTCAAATCAAAGAATCTTTGGACAAGAAAAAGTGTGAAGAATAACTTGTGTTATCAGAAAACTAGCACCAAAATAATCACTATTATCTTTAGCCCCACGGTGGGCGCCAAACTGTTTACCTCGAAAATGGTGTTAACAATTATACTTGATTTATGGTTTTAAAGATATGTGATTTATTTCAATACTAGTAAATAATCAAGAAATGATAAGCGTAAGTAAGGAGAAATGATAGCCAAACCAATATTGTCAAAGGGCTGAGGGCCTCAACTTCGATAGTCTTGAAGGTCTCGAAGTCGGTCGATAACAGTGGATTAAGAACAATAAATGGAGAACAATGAACAAAGAACAATAAATGAATAACAATGAATGAAGAACAATAAAGCTGGAAAAAAAATGTTGAGCACATTAAACAATAAAAGCTAAGTGGAATGTTCTATTGCAGTGAAAATTATGCATTTACAAATGATTGGGGTCCCCTTTATATAGGAGCGGGGAAACCCTAATATGGTACATTTCTAATTATGAAAAATAATACTATTGGTACAGTTCTATAACGGCCTAGTACGGATTTGTACTATCCCTTGTAGACCTTATCAGTCCTATCCACGTGTCCATGGGAATTTCCCGCTTCTTTTTGACTGCCACCGATTTGGTACTGCCTCGAGGTAGGTTGCGACGGGTCCTCGACATACCTTCTCAAAGTGTATGTTCCGGGATCGATTCGAAATTTACTTTGAACCCTTCGAGCTCGGGCTCGGCGCACCAGAGACCTCGAAATCGGACTCCTCCGATTTCAGCCGTATACACCTTTAATTTCATAATTTACTTTTCTAGATTAATTTTAGTTAAATATTCATACTTTATTCAAGTGCTTTGAATATATTATTGTCTTATTTTAATTTAGTAAATAGTTAATCGCAAGTCCCTATGGGTATGATATCTGGGCTTACAACCCTATATTACTTGTACGATCACATATAATTGTGTGTGCGTTTGGGAGCAACAAGTTTTTGGCGCTTTTGCCAGGGTCTTAGAAGTTAACTATTCTACTATATTAGATTTTTACTTTTTATCTATTTAAGTTTTTAATTTTAGTTTAGTGTAGTTAGTATAACATTTTCTTTACATGGCATCTTTGAACGAAAAAGTGGTAGGATAGTAAGTATTCTTGTTTTTGTGATCCTTGTCCATATTTTAAAGGACCCCACTTGTGGAAATATTGTAAAAATATTCCTAGGACCGAGTTGTGTGCATCATCTTAATCCTGTGTTATTTGTGGTGGTAATTGAAATAATTATCCTAAGTGTTGTTATCCTACTCCAATCCCTTCTTATTTTGATTCTAATGATTCTTATGAGTTTGACAGGAGTAACGAATTGGATAATGTGGAACATGATGTTCGCATTCTTGATATGCACATGAAATTATTAGAGGAATATGGAGGTTTACGCGAGAAAATTATGAATGAGATACAACACTTTATAGAAGGAAGAGCTGAATTGAGACAGGAGATCGACCAATTTGGCAGTTCTATTCGCTACTTGGAGGGTCAATTGAGTGCAAAGGTTGATGTGTGTAACACCCAACAATTTAGTGATGAGTTGTGTGAAGTTGAAAAAGATCTTCTAGGCAAAATTGAGGAGCTAAAACGAGAATACCAATTATTAGACCATGTTCTTGTGGATGATCCTGAGGTTGAGGAAGTATATATTATTGAGGATGTCAAAAATAATACAGTTTTGGAGTTGGGGAATGTTGGTCCTCATTCTAATCATTTTTCTACATTATGTTTGGATGGAGACAGGGAGATCGAGCCTTTGGAGAGATGTATAGATGAAGAGCAAGACCCTTATATTCTAAAATTTGCCATACCAAGGAGAGAAAACGACATCCCGCACTTAAAGGCCAAGAAGTGCAAGATGCGATACCTATTGATTGGTTCCTTTAGTTTTACACCACTGCCCCAGGAACGTGATAGAAAAATTGATGCAAAATTGGGGACGCAATTCATATCCTCAAGGAGGAAGGAAAAGTGGTGAAAGTGATGGCGTCGTGCTGCGACGTTAAATCAAGGGCTTGTTAGGAGGCAACCCAATTTGAATATTTTCTTTTTCTTTTGTTTATTTTTAATTTTATTGTGTTAATTTTTTTATAGTATTATTTTTGAGTTTTGTAGGAGTAAGAGCATGGAGTCAAATCCAATAGGCATGTGCAAAAGCGAGCAGGTGGTTGAAACTAAGTGTGAGGTATCTGCACACGGGATCATACCTGAGAGAAGTCTGAGTATCTCATGAGCTGCTAATGCTTCGGCTTTTGGCCTCCCAGGGAGTCTCTTTTATCCTCTTGTATTTTTAGTGTGCATTGAGGACATTGCACAATTTTAAGTGTGGCGTGATGAGATTGTCTGGATGATTTTCTATGGTATCTTAACTTAGTTATAGTACTCGTTCTTAGTGTAGTAGTTTTTGCTAAAAAATAAAAAGATAAAAAGAAAAGAAAAATCAAAAAAGAAAAAAAAGAAAAAAATTTGGACTTTTCCCGACGATGGATTTTGTGGACATCTTTCTTGAGGGATTAAGCCAATAAAAAAAGGGTTAAAAATAGAAAAATCCAAAAATATGTCTTATTTTTCTTGAGGTAGAAATAATCCCCCGTGGTTTTCTTTGTGCATCGATTCTTTTCCATGGGATGTAGTTTGAACCGGGTAGTCATTTTTTAGTAGATTAGTACTTTAGGAAATAAAAGGAGGAAGATTGATGAGCTTAGGCTCCTTTGACTTGTTTGATAGTAGAATATTTAAGCTTTGATACATGGAGTATCTTCCCAATATTTTGAAATTGTTCATGATGCCTTTATGAAATTGGATAGCATGTTTTGTGACGCCTATGTCTCTTTTGCTTGACTTATATTCACTTTGTGCTTAATGCTTATATCTTGTGGCTCCGTGAATACTTGCATTGCTTGAGAGTCGGAATAAAACCATCCTTATTGAGTCATGTGCCATGTGTGAAGTGAGATTTTGTGTAATCCATGTTATCGTGATTGAGTCTAGAACTTGCCTGGTATGTGAGTTGACGCGAAATTTTAGGCGATGCTCGATTTGAAAAATGATTTAGGCTTTCTTTGATCTTTTTGAGCTTAATTACTTATTACAAATAAAATCTATTCCTAGTTAACCTTAATGAGCCTATATACTTTTAATTGGCACCCACATTACGAGCTTATACCTTTTTGTTCTTAATTAACATTATTTTGATCATGTTACCTCTGAAGGCACTTTAATTGTGAAATGAGCGCTAGAAGAAGTAAGGACTAAGTATAGGGTGGATTTTTGAGTGGAACCAATGGAAGAATAAAGGTGCATTTTTTTTGTACAATAATACATCACTAGCGAAAATTGAGAAAAAAAAAAGAAAGAAAAATTCGAAAAACAAAAGAGAAGGAAAAATTGAGAGGAATAAATTGTTGTCTTGTTCTTGCTAGTGGGATATAAATTAAATTAGTGCTTAAAGAAAGAAGGAAATATTTTGGGGAGTGATCTTGTTTGTGAAATTGAAGTGGATTGAAGAAATTGCGCTTAAAGTTTATTATTTGATGTGTTAAAGTGCTTAGGAGGGTGAACCACTAATCCTAAATATATCCTACCCATCCCTTAGGCCACATTTCAACCATGAAAAAGTCATAATATCAATTAGATCGAGTGGGCCTACATTAGTAGAGAATTTATATTATGGGCAAGCATATAGTACCTTTTACATGCATGTGACTTCTTTTTGAGAGTGAGAGATTTTTTTTGATATATATGAGTCCTTAAACTATATTTGATCATGAGATTAGAATGTGTGGATTCAACTTACTCTCTTGTTCTTGTTGTGAGGCACATGGTTTCACGAGGGATATGTAACATTATTAAACTTCGCCGTGATGTTGGGTGTTCAAGCCATGAGTTCATTGTGATATTGAGTCGTCTTTTGAGGCTAGGATTGTAATGAGCACGTTGTCTTTGTTGTGAATATGTAATGAATATGTCATAAGTAAAGGAAAGTGTAAGTGATTGCATATGGTATAATTTAATTATTTCTATCAACCATGGTCATTGGTAGAGTGTATGTTGAAATTTTTTTTAAATAGATCTTCCCTAGTTGAGATTTACATTGTTGGGGTGTAGTTGTTAGTCCCATTGCTCGAGGATGAGAAAGAGTCTAAGTGTAGGGTGTTGATATTTAGCTTAAAGTATATATATATATATATATATATATATATATATATATATATATATATATATATATATATATATATGTATATCGCCTCATATTTTACTCGTGTTTCATGGATTTCGGATGTGAAATGTATTGATTTATGCTTATTCGGGACAGAGTGGGAGTAGCCTCCGTGGAGGACAAGATGCAGGAGTCGAGGATGAGATGGTTCGGACATGTTAAGAGAAGAAGCATTGATGCTCCTTTCAGGAGGTGTGAGAGGTTGGCCATGGAGAGTTTGAGAAGAGGTCGAGGTAGGCCTAACTACTGGGGAGAGGTGATTAGAGAGGACATGGTGCTGCTTCAGCTCACTGAGGACATGACCCTTGATAGGAGGGTATGGAGGTCTAGGATTAAGGTAGAAGGTTAATGGGTAGTTTTTAGTTCTTCACCGTTAATCTTAGTAGCATGCATGTCTCTTCATATTCTTAGATTTTTATTACGTTATGTGGTTTTGTTCGCCTCAGGTATTGTATTACCCGTTGTTGTTATTTGGTAGTACTTATCCTTTATCTCTCCCTTTTTTTTTCTCTTCCTTTTTTCTTCCTTCCTTGCTTTCCTCTTCTTCTTCTTGCCCTTCTTGAGCCAAGGGTCTGTTGGAAATAGCCTCTCTACCTGCATTAGGTAGGGGTAAGGTCTGCGTACAGACTACCCTCCTCAGACCCCACCTGTTGGGATCATACTGGGTTTGTTATTGTTGTTGTTGTTATTCGGGGTATTTTTATATGTAGGAACCATCCGGAAGCAATTGGGTGCGAAAGGTGCAAGATTAGAGCCAAAACGGATGAAAAAAGAAAATTCTATTTTCGACGCCACAAGTAGCGTCCCACGCCACCTGTGGCGCCCCAGGAAAAAAGGTGAAATAACCAGCGCCAGCGCCCCACGCTGCCCTAGATGCTGGTGACGGGAAATCACTCCTACTTTGCTCGGAACAAGGTTATTTCGGCCCAAGACCCCCCTCCCCCCCAACTCGTATAAAAAAGGTACTAAACCTAATTTGGATGATATCTAACCTATATTGAAGGAGAATTCACGTGGGGAAGACACACCACGCTTGGAGGAGGCTTCTACCTAGTTTTTCTTCATCTTCTCTTTCTTTAATTCATAGTTTATTAGTTCTAGAGTTTTGGGTGATACATGAATGTTGTAATTTGAAGCTTGAATTGTTCTTAGTATTTTATCATATTGGTTTATTTATTCAATCTTGCGCTTAATTATTTGATTGCTTATCACCAATTGAATACTATCTACGAATTTAGGATTGAACTCGGGAGAGGGAATTCTAGATTGCATATAACATTGAGTAGATCAAGATCTTAACTCTGAGTGGGGGGCAGATTTGCGGTTACGACAGGAATATAACTAATTCCCTTACTTGGTTATTATACATGAATTATTAATGTGTTCTTGTTAGTTCTAATTCCATAGGAATATAGGCGTTAGATTAGCTTGTATATGCGAGTATTACTTCGGGAGAAGGCTACAAGAAATATTAACCCTGTCAACCAATAAACCAGATAAATTAATTAGACAATTTAAGTAGAAGACTCAAAGGGATTGCTAGCTAAATCATAGCTCTAGAATATTTTCTCCCATTGAATTCATCTCTAAGATTGCAGACTTGTTTTCCTTAATTTCACAGTTTACTTTTCTAGATTAATTTAGTTAAATATTCATACTTTAGAAAATCGCTTGTATAGATTAATTGTCTTATTTTAATTTAGTAAATAGTTAATCACAAGTCCATGTGGGTACAATATATGGACTTACAATCCTATATTACTTTTACGACCACGTATACTTGCGTGTGCGTTTGGAGGCAACAAGTTTTTGGCGCCTTCATATTTTGACCCCAATGGTGGGATTAGGCATATGGATTTTGTAAGGAACTTTTACCTCCTATCTATACTATATTATAAATCTATTTATGTCTTTTAGAGAGATTATCAATTTATTACATTAGTATATATAATTTATTTTTTATGTAACAAAACAATATATTAGATTCTAATTTTACCCATGTTAGACTTCATTCTTTTCTATTCCTCTCCCCTCCCCTCCCTCTCACCGGCCTCGGTTTTCAAAAGGCAGAATTGGGACTCGTTCCGGGCTCGCACTGGGGCGGAGTACTCGTAAAACGCTCCTGGGATTATGTATGGAGCTTAGTTTCGTGAGACTTACGCCTCGGCCGTGGGGGATTACACCCCGGACATGCCCAAATCCTAGCATACTAGGGTCACCTAATAGAACTTTTGTCACGACTAGGAATTCCCATCGTCGTGATCATGATGACGCCTAACATTTCACTTGCTAGGCAAGCCAATATTAGAACAATTTATCCATTTTCAGTTTAAATTAATTAATGAGAAAGAACTGAATTAACTGCAATAATCCAAAGTAAAAATGCGGAAGCTAAAACTGCCAAACGTCTAATGCAACCCTACCCGGTGTCACAAGTGCACAAGCTACTAGAATAGTACAAATAAGGGTCTGAAATAACATAAAGTTGTCTGAAAGGAAAGTACACAGCTAAATAAAAAGGAAGGGGACTCCAGGAGCTGCGGGCGCTGAGCAGCTGCACCTCAAGTCTCCACAAGCTGTCTAATCCGAGCACAATAACAACCGCCGCTAGGACCGACTCCAAAATCTGCACAAGAAGTGCATAGTGTAGTATGAGTACAACCGACCCCATGTACTCTGTAAGTGCCGATCCTAACCTCGACGAAGTAGTGATGAGGCTAAGGCAGGTCACTCACACTACAACCTGTACGCTTATATAATAAAGACAAAAAAGGAAATACGGAACGAAATAAGACAATCAACTGAAAATAATAACTACAACCTCAAGAAATAAGCAGTGGCATTCAAATTACCAATCCTTAGAGTTTCAAATGAAAATACAAAAAAACAAAACAACTCAAGGAAATAGAAACACATAGGTTGTTGCAGCGCAACACCTGATCCCGCCGTACAATAAATAAATAATATATATATATATATACATATCACTGGAAGAACATCAACAATAATAAATAAATCAACAACAATAAATAATATATATATATAT
>ML373366.1:0-48829 GCA_005239525.1 Nicotiana knightiana | reverse complement strand
TTGTGTACATGAGTGTAGTTTGATTGCTCGAGGACGAGCAAAGGTTTAAGTGTGGGGTCTTGATGCGAGACTAAATTGCATAGTTTAACATGTGATATACCTTACATTTTATGCGCATTAATGATAAAAATACACTTGTTATGTGCTTAATGGAGTTTATTTTATGTGTAGGTGAATTGGAGATGGAAACGGAGCTAAAGGGATGCAAATACGTCGAAAATACGCAAAAGGAGACGCACGGGCGATAGCCGGGCGTTTGCCCCCTAAAGCCTGGCACCCCCTGGCATTAGGGGGCGTTTGCCTCATAAAGCCTGGTACCCGCTGGCGTTAGGGGNGGTTGAAATAGAAGTCTCCTACACGGTTAGGGTTCACCCTAAACCTATAAATAGACTCCTAAAACACAATTAAAGGAGGATTTTTCGTGGATCAAAAGTAGAGAAGGAGAAAATTCCATTGAAGTGCAAGAAGATTGAGTTCTACATCTAGTATTTCTTAGTTTATATTTCAATTATGCAATTTCTTGTAGTTTTGTTTCTTCTAAACATGAGTAGCTAAGTTTTTAATCTAGGGTTTTGGTAGAACCCGTTGGGGATGAATTTCTTGTGATATTAATATATTTTGATTGATTATTCTCTATTTGTTCAACTACGTTCTTATTGTAGTTAATTGAATGGCCATCAATTAGCTGTGCCTATTTAGTATGTATCTACTTGAGAGAGAGTGCATATTTAGGTAATTGTTTGAACAACACCACTCCCAGAGTATAGACGAAAGTCATAACCGAGGGTTTAGAGGTTGGATTAGAGATAACGATACCTCGGGTGCAATCTAAAGTGAACTGTATTGCGATCTAGCTAGCGTAACTTGAGAGAGTGCGTCTAGTAAATTATCATAATTACTTGAGAGAGATTTATGGTAGATAGAGAGTTCATGATTGATAGAGACGATTAATCAAGCTATAAGAAGTATCCGAGAAAGAATTCACCAACGGGGGAAACCATAACCTTAGACCTTTATTATTATTGTTTACATTAAATTGTTAGTTAATTACTAGTTTATTATTTTGTTAGTAGAATTAGTTAAACGGCACAAATTGATATTCAAAAGTCTTGAGAAACTTGATTAAACACTAGTTTAGTATTTTATAGACTCAATTGATACGTACAATTGTCCGTGGGATCGACTTTGGGTGTAATACCCCAGATTATATTTGCAGCGCCCGTTTAGTCTTTCTATAAGACATAGTTGAGCGTGATCATGTACCCCTAGGCACACATGTTCGGATTCCGAAATATTTCAAGGGATATAGTTATCCATAACCTAAGGATCAATATTATATAGTTTTTGCATGATTCCATACCAAATTTCTTGTTTAAAACTTATTTTTCTCAAAACCCTATGTTTTTACTCTAAACCATAATTTCAACAATTTTTGGTGTGTTAATCTACCCAAAACTCAAGTATAAATCTCACTTTCAAGTAGGAATTAACTTACCTAACGATTCTAGGTCGAATCCCCCTTTTGAAAGCTCCCCAAATCGTCCAAAGATGAAGAAAATGGCCTAAAATGTCTAAATCCCGCACTTAAAACAACTTCACTGCCTCCAGCACTTCCGCACATGCGGCTCGAGGACCGCACCTGCGGTCTCTCCTCTGCGAGCTAGTGCCCGCACCTACGGAAGAGGAGAAAATGACCAGGCATCGCACCTGCGGAACGGAGCCCGCATCTGCGGCTCCGCTTCTGCGCGAATAGGCCCGCACCTACGAGTCATCGACCGCACATATGGTCTCACACCTGCGGCAGATCCTTCGCAGGTGCGGTCGCACTAGATCTGGTGCACTAGCAGCTCTTTTTGAGCTTGGTTTGCCTCGCGCGATGTCTGAATGGCATCCGGCCCCGCCCTAGGCCCCGTCCAAATATACCAACAAGTTCTAAATTATAATACGGACTCGCTCGAGCCTTCGGATCGTTCGAAACAACACTAAATCCAAGAATCATACCTGAAAACCTACTAAATCCAACTTAAGAACTTTAAGTTCTTGAATTCGCTTTCAACATGCCGAAACTTATCTATACTACTCGGAATGACACCAAATTTTGAGAGCAAGTCATAAATGAAATGATGGAACTATTCCCGGTCTCGAAATTCAGTTTGGACCTCGATAGCACAAAAACACATTCCAAACCTCAATTATTTTTAACTTAAGGAATCATATTTAACTATTTGGCGTCGTAACGCTCCCGGGTCATCAGAAAACCGTTTCGAACATATGCAAAATTCCGAAATCATCATACGAACCTACTGGAACTTTCAAACCTCAATTCCGAGGTCGTTTACTAAAAATGTTGACCGAAGTAAAATTTGGCCTTTAAGCCCAACCTTAAGGAACTAAGTGTTCCTATACCACCCCACACTCCTCCAAATCCCGAACCAACCATCCCTGCAAGTTATAAATCATTAAAAGCAAATACAAGAAGTCTCATTTAGGGGCACGGGGTTTTAGAACACCAAACGGCCGGTCGGGTCGTTACACTAATTATGCGAAAATCAGAATTAGAGCAGGCTTGAAGTGGCATAACCTTAAACACCCAAAGGAATGTACATAACAAAAAGACAACCATAGGGTGATAAAATAATGAGAGTACAAGATACTAACCATTTGTAAACAAACTAAACAAAGAATAAAGAAACTCAAAATCTTACGAATAGCTGCGACTACCGGAGAACGATGAAACCCAAACCCTAGTGCTTCAGAGTTCACATGAGCCTCGAAATAGGCTCCGAGCAGTGCTTGCACTAGAGGTGGTTAATGAATAGAATCTGGTTTCCTTGGCTTTCAGCCAGCCACAAAATCAAAATTAAAAATAGTGTAGGATGAATGAGAGTGGAAGAATCATCGTAAAACTAGTCGTAATAGTCGTTCAGACTTGGAGAGGAAGCGAGGAAAGGGGATTGATATACTGATCGATTTGAACAGACAATCATGGAAAACAATACATTTAAACATAGAAAAGGAAAGAAAAGATCTCATGCAATCAGAATCAGTAAAGGAGCTAGAAATATCAAACCCTAGTTGGGTTCAACCAACTGTAAATCAAACTAGGAGTGAAAGAATCGCCTCCTTCCATGTGTGTGTAGATGAAATACCGTCTGAATCCTTGAAGATCGAAGTCAATCAGGCCTGATTTTGTAAGGTAGTTCTTTCCAAAAATAGGGCAAGAACTAAGTAACACCACGGATGTGTACACAATAGTGAAATATCACAAAATAGGTAAGTGAATCATGGATTGATTCCACTTTGGGGACGAATTTCGAAAGGATTTAGAGATAAGGCGGCTAGGGTTCGTAAAGAAGATGAGAGGAGTAGAGAGAGTGGGGGCACCAGAAATGGAAAAGTGTCTCTAGGGTTTGGGGATAGAGATATAAGGAGAAAGAGGAGGTTTATTATGGGCCATTGATCATTTTGACCCTGCATAAAATGACAAAAATGCAATTAATTATAAAGTATAGACTATTAATTGCAAAAATGCATAAATAGTTCAAAAATACAAATGTAATTACATGAAATAAAGTAAAAGTTATAAAACACACTCGTGGGTAAAAGTAATAAATTTGGATGATTATATCATCCCAAAATAGTTTGAAACGATAATTAATAAATATTTAAACAATTTAAGTGCAAGAAAATCAATTTTGAAGCTCTAAAATTTTGTAAAAAGTTATAGAAAATACGTATATGACTCTTGTAAATTGGTGATGATGTAAAAAAATATTTTGAAAGTATATATGATATTTATAAGAATATGAGGGAAAAAGTGGGTATCAACACTCACCACAAAGTCTCCAATGAAATACTCATGCTTAGCTCAACGGGTACTGTTAATACCAGCCTTAGAACCTGCACAAAATGTGCAAGTATGAGTACAAAACCTGGGTGCTCAGTAAATCTTAAGTCTATCCTCGAAGAAGTAGTCACGAATGGTCAACACTATACCTACTATCAGCTCAATAAACACATTAAACATAACAAGAACGTGAAATAAAGCATGATACCATCAACCAAGTCCACCATGAGAAGCACCAAAATTTTTAATTTAGACATGCTTTTTTAGATAAGTAAATACAANATGATGATTTGAAGGCCGATATGATGTCGGGATTGAATGATTTTTGTATGGTTGGACTCATATCAGAATGGGTATTCGGTTTTGTTGATTGTGTCGGGTTCCGAGGTGTGGGCCTAGGGTTGTCTTTTTGTGTTGACTTTTTAATTTTTGTTCAAGATCGAAGCTTTATTATCCAAAATTGTTTTCTATAACTTTTATTTATGATTTGGCTAGATTCGAGCCGTCCGGAGGTTGTTTCACATGGGGAGGACTTTTTAGAGTATTAATTTAGCTTCTTTGAGGTAAGTATCTTGTCTAACTTTGTGTGGGAAAAACTATCCCGTAAGATTTGATATAATTGTACTATTTGAACTATATGAAAGACATGTACATGAGGTGACGAGTATGTACCTGGATTTATATGTGAAAAATTGACCGGTTTAGACTCTTGGATTACTTTATGCATTTAATTAGAAGTTGTGATTACTTATTACATCTTTCGTTGTTGAATTCATTCTTATATACTTAGATTGTAGTCGTTATTTCAAGATCTATCTTCTATTGTCGAGTTTACTCTTATATGTCTTAATTGAAGCTACTATTATATGCTATATTTTTCATTGTCAAGTTTATTCTTGTATGCTTCAACCAAAGTTGTTAGTACATGTTCTATCTTTCATTCTCGAGTTACTCTTATATATATATATATATATATATAAAAGAGCCACTACACTATTCTATGCTATCAAGGCATTCTCATGATCCAATATCAATACCTCAGTACATAACCATATACCTAACACTAGCCAAATGTCCAAACTAGCACCAATCTAGGTGCCTATACTTACAAGGCCCAAAGTAACATGGGTAATCACCTGACTTCATAGGGACGACTCCTTATTCAAGGGTTGTTGTGGCATGAAACCCGATCCACTAGTAATGTTGCGGGGTGAAACTCAATCTGATCATATTATTGTTGCATCGTGCAACCTTATTCACACATAATATCATTGTGGAATGCAACGCTATCCACACATAATACCGTTGCGGTGTGAAACAAATACAAACATAATATTATCGCAGCATGTAACCTTATCCACACAAAATCATAAATAATCAATATCCATTCGTAAAGTCTTTTTGCCAAAATTCTCAAGTTTTCACAATATTCAACTCTCTATATCAGGAATTTACATATGAAGTAATGCAATAAAGGCGCCATTAAATAATAATAAAACATGTGGATGAATATTTGTACGAAAGAGAGATGGCTATGGCTAATAACGTATTTCAGCTTTCATAACAATTCATTTTTCTTATGCATTCTTAGGTTTGATCATGACATCAGCAAGAGCAAAGTAAGCCAAAGCCAACAAAATCATGTGTCATGTAAGGGAATAGTATGACTATGGATAAAGTAGAAAGCTCAAAACCGTGAAAGAAGTCATGTCCAAATCAACAAGTCATGACCTTATCATGACTGCGAGCCATGATTAAGATTTATCACATAGTTGATACAATCAAAGAAATATGAATAAACAAATCATATAGTCCAACTAAGGCATATAATAAGCCTAACTTTGTCTGACTAGGGTCATAACCAAGCTACGCATATACGCCCATCACCTCGTATATATGTGACACCTAAAACATGCAACAAATAGCAAATTAATCATTTATGCAGACAGTTCCCTCTTACAATGATAGACAAGAGACTTACCTCAACCCAATAACAAATTCAACCTTCCAAAACAAATTTTGCTCTCAAATTAAGCTCTAAATCTAGTCAAATACAACTCAATAATGTCAAACAAATCTATAGGAATCAATTCCAAACAATAAAGCTTGAAGCTTTAATCAAATACCTAAAATTTAGCAGAAGTGAACCCAGACCCACATAGCAAAAACCTGAGTCACGGGATAGATCCTGACTACCTATAATCCCATGAGACCAAATATGTGATTAGATTCGAAAATCGGGTCCAAACAGTCCCTCAAACCCTCAAATTACTCTCTCGTGAGTTGTAGACAAAAACCACAAATTGTTCTTCAAAATTCCAAGATTAAAATTTATAAATCTATAGGGAATGAAGATATATAACCAAAATGAAATGGAGATCACTTACCCTTCTCATCTAAAATTGTCTTTTTTCAAGCTCCATAGCACAAAATAGTGGGGAAAAAAGAGCTAGCCCCCGAAATATAATCCTTGTCTGGCCTCCTCGCACATGTGCTCACTAAGTCGTAGGTGTGATGTTGCTTCTATGAAACTCCATCCAAAGGCAAACGTTGCATCTACAAACATTTTCCATCCCAGCTAACATGTGCATTTATGATCCAACTCTCGTACATGTGGTTTCGTAGGTGCGACGATTCCTCTATAGGTGCGATGCACAAGATGTGCAATGACAAAACATCCCAAAATGGTCTGAAACCATCATGAAACACACCCAAGATCGGTGGTCCCTCATACAACCATACCAACAAATCCTAATACCTTATTCCAAGTTATCCAAATGCTCAAAAAACAATAAACGACATCAAAACCAAGAATCAAAGATCAATATCCATCTCTTAACTTCCAAACTCTCCAACTTCATCAAACACGTCTTCATCAGACTTAGACATCCCTAATTACAACCAAACATCACACACAAATTGCATTCAACCTAACCAAACTATCTAATGTTTCGGAATACCAATTGGAACGCGATAACTAACGATCAAGCCTACAAACTCTCTAATTTTTCAAATTGCAAACTTTCTGCGAATAGAGCCAAAACCTTCTAGGAACCATCAAATCACCAATCCGAGGTTGTATACTCAAAAGTCAAAACTTGGTCAACTCTAGCAACTTAAGCTTCCAAATGAGACTAAGGCCTCATTTGTTTTTTTCAAGATCAAGACGTTTAAATCTGAATACAAATCTGAATATCATGATGTGTATTAATATTAAGACATATGAATCTGAATACATATCTAAATATTAATAATACACACACACACACACCAATGGTATTTGGTGGTGGTGATGGCCAACAACGGTAATTGTGAATGTCGTGTAAAGGCAGTAGTTGGTGGTAGTTTTGGTTGATAGTGGTAGTTCGGAGTAGTATCTAGTGGTGATTGATAGTGATGGAGATTATATGTCACGACCCAAACCGATGGGCCGTGAGGGGCACCCGATAACTTACTCGACCGAGTACCAACATTATGTATCTTTCTTATTACATTATCATATACACGTGACATGCGGGCCTAATAGGCCAACATAACCATTTACAAATTCAAAACATAGGCCAATAAGGCCGTACAATCTTTCACGTATACGACAAATGTCTACAAGCCACTAAGAGTACATAAATGTCATAAAGGTCGGGATAGAGTCCCGCCATACCAAACAATACCCGTCTAAATCATACTAACCAAACAAGCTACTCCGAAGCAAATGGAGCACACCAACATCTTCCGCTAAGCTGATAGCCTACTTAGAGGGCTCTCGACCTGTCTATCGGGACCTGCGAGCATGAAACGCAGCGTTCCCAGGCAAAAGGGACGTCAGTATGAATAATGTACCGAGTATGTAAGGCACATAATGTACATAAGAGACATGGAAGAAATATGGAGTACATGACTCAACCTGTAAGTCTGAATAACTTTGTAAATCATAAATCACCTGTAGCAGCATGTGTATGCGAATGAATGTCATGTCGTGCATAGGTATATGTTTCATAACATCATCAGCCTCTGAGGGCATCCCGTCATATCATATTGACCATTGTGGGAAAAATTATCATCCTATACCAGCTGATCAGGTGGTGGTGCGTATATAACGCCATAACCTTTCCCATATACATATACATACATATATACGCGTATATAACGCCATTTGAGTCATATATATATATATATATATATATATATATATATACATATATACGCGTATATAACGCCGTTTGAATCATATTTCAGCCACTATGGGCAACATCATCATCATATACCAACTGATCAGGTGGTGGTGCATATATAACGCCGTAACCCTTTTCCCATATCCCATATACATATATTTACATGCATATGTGTATATAACACCATCTGGTCATGGGTTAATCCACATGTATAAAATGCATGAAAGTACGTAATAATCTCAATATTCCTTCCGGATAAACTTTTCCAGCTACGTATTATTCTGAGACCCATGAAGAGAAAATAATAATAATTCTCATTGGGAATCAAGAATATAGACAGCCCTACTATTCCTATGAATAGAGTAATTTATAGAAACTCTGTATTTGCTCATTTTTTCAGTATAATTTGGACCATACCAAAAGAAAGAAGGGATAGCCTTAACATATCTGGAGTAGGGAAAACTCTGTATAATATTCCGTTGGAAAAACCTTTGTTGATTGAACTTAGAACTCAAAAAATCAGATTAAGTCTTCTTCTTTTTTTTAAAATTCTTGAACGAAATTTTCTTCTGCTTCTTTGAAATTCTTGAACGAAATTTGCTTCTGATTCTTTGAAATTCTTTGAACGAAATTTTAAGCTTCATTCTTGTTGAAGTGCTGAACGATTTTCTTAAGTTTCTGTTCTTGATTTTTCAAACCAAGAAAGGATGTATTCTTGCTTTTTGAATGACTAACGTTACTTGGTTCCTTATCCAAATGAATTAGGACAAAACTTCTTTTCTTATTTAATTCAATTAAATCATAGATATACACCTAGGATTATTTGATTACTTAGTCATTTCATGTTGTTAGCTAGGGCTGCCACGTCTTATTTCCACACTTTAATAATTAACTAGGTAATATTCTGTTATCCGGTAATTAACCAATTATCTGTATAATTATGAATTTCCTAAAATTACCTAAAAATAATATTAATCATTTTTAATATACTTTATACATTATACTACCGTGGTCATATGGTACCTGGCATGGTACTAGTCCATAATTATCGGGTATTATCTCTTGACCCATTTTTTATCCCAAATAGGCTACCTTTAACGAAACTCGTTTTCTACTTGCTTCCCCAATTACCTTCACGAATTTATTCATCACTTAAAATCCTTATAATCTCCAATTAATCTTTTCCTTGGACTGATGTCAATTACCTTACAACAAATTCAACGCACAATACTACAGGGTGCAAAATTATCGCAACTTAACACTACGAAGCGTAACATCACCGTAATGTAATACTGCAAGGCATAACATCATCGTAATATAATACTGCAGGGCACCACATTACCGTAATATAATAATGGGGGATATAATATTGACGTAATATTACGGGGCGTAACATTATAGTTGAGGATGAAAGTGGTGGGTGGTAATAGTTAATAATGGTGGGTGGTGGTGGTGGTGGTGGTTGTGACTATGGAAAGTGAGGGTAGTTTATAATGGTGGACAGTGTCGGCTGGTTGTTGATGGTAATAGGCTGGGTAGTTGGGGTAGTTGGGGTGGATAAGTGTGTGCTTGTGGTTGAGAACGGTGGTGTTGTTGGTGGTTGAGTATGGTGGAGGTAGGTGGCTTGGTAGTAGTTGACAATAATATGCAGTGACGTCAATTAATAATAAATGTGGATGATAGCATCTTAATGAAATTAAGTCTTTGTTATAGATCTTAATTATACAAACATATCCAGGCCCATTAAGTGGTTGTAAAGTAATGATTAAGATATGAATGATAATGTTTTGGATTTTAAAACAAATACACTTAATGTTTGAGATTAGAATGATTAAGATTCAGACCTCCATTAAGTGCAAACAAAATGAGGCCTAAGTGATCCAAATTACTCTCAAACCTTGTCGAAACCGAACCCACTATCCCCACAAGTCATAAAACATCAAACAAACATATGGGAAGCATCAAATAGGGGAACGGGGCTCAAATGCACAAAACAAGCGGCCATGTCATTAGATTCTCCTAGTCTTAAACAAAGCTTCACCCTTGAACTGGTTTAGAATCATACCTGGAATGCGGTGAGGATATATGCTCCGCATATCATGCTCGGTCACCCAAGTAGCTTCCTCGACCGGTTGATCTCTCCATTGAACATTCACTGAAGCAATCTCTTTCAACCTCAAAATCTGAACCTGCCTATCCAAAATGGCCACCGCTTCCTCTTCATAAACCGGATTCTCGTCCAACTGTGCTGAACTGGAATTCAACATATGCGACTTATCTTCATAATATTTCTGAAGTATATAAACATGAAATATCGGATGAACTCCCAACAAGATGGGTGTAAATAAAGCCTGTAAGCCACCTCCCCTACTTTTTCTAAGACATCGAGTGGACCAATATAACTCGGGCTTAACTTACCCTTCTTCCCGAATCTCATCATGCCCTTCATAAGCAAAAAACTAAGAAGAACCTTTTCACCCTCCATAAAAGTCACATCACGAACCTTCCTATCAACATAACTCTTTTGCCTGGACTGTGTTGTACGAGGCTGATCTAGAATCAAATTCACCTTTTCTAAGCCATCATGAATGTACCCAATTCCCTCACCTTACATGGCGCAAACCAAACAACCGGAGAACGACAATGTCTCCTTTATAAGCTCTCATATGGAGCCATCTGGATACTGGACTAGTAGTTGTTGTAAGCAAACTTCGCCAATGGTAGAAATTGATCCCACTAGCCTTTAAAATGGCACAGGCTCTCAACATATCCTCAAGGACTTGAACGGTTCTCTCGGGCTGCCATCAGTCTCTCGGTGAAATGCAGTACTAAGCTCAACCTACGACCCCAACTCTCACGGAACAACTCTCTAAAAGTTTTATGTGAACTACGTACTCTAGTCCAATATACTAAAAACATGCAAACCATGGAAATGACCAATCTCTTTAATGTAGATCTGATCCAATTTCTTTAAAGTATAAGAAGTCATGATCGGTATGAAATGCGCATGCTTGGTCAGTCTATCCACAATGACTAAAATAAAATCAAACTTCCTCAAAATCTTTATGAAACCTACCACAAAGTTCATAGTAATGCGCTCCCGTTTCCACTCTAATAATTTAGCTGCCATTTCATCAAACACCGCGAAACATGCCCAAAAATATCCTTCATCCCTCGCCACCAATAATGCTACTTCAAGTCACAATACATCTTCGTAGCACATAAGTGGACAGAATACCATAAACTATGAGCCTCCTCATGAATCAACTACCTCAAGCCATCAACATTAGGAACACAAATCCGACACTCAAGTCGCAATACGCCATCATAACTAATGACCATCTCCTTCGCAACACCGTCTACTTAAGGACAAGCAGATGAGGATCACAACATCGATGAGCCTTGACGGGCTCAAATATAGATGAGTGTGTAAAAAAAAACAAGGAAGAACTCTGCTGGGCTTAGAAATATCCAATCTCAATACTCTATTAGCCAAGGCATGAACATCCATAGCCAAAGGCTTCTCCTCAACTGAAATAAATGCCAAACTACACATAATCTTTGCCTTTCTACTCAGAAAATCCGCTAGCACATTCACCGTACCCGGATGATACACGATAATGATATCATAATCCTTCAACAACTCCAACTACCTCCGCTGCCTCAAATTCAATTCCTTTATCTTGAAAAAGTGCTAAAGATTTCTATAATCAATATAAACCTCACATGACACACAGTACAAGTAATGACACAAAATCTTATATGCATGCACAATTTTCGCCAATTCCTAATAATGAACCGGATAATTCTTCATATGGGGCTTCAATTGTTGAGACGCATAAGCAACCATCTCATCACCCTACATCACCAGTGCACCAAGACCAACGCATGAACAATCACAATACACTATGTATGCCTCTTAATCTGTGGGCAACACCAACAATGGAGTTGTAGTCAAAGCAGTCTTAGGCTGCTTAAAGCTCTCCTCACACTCATCAGATCATAAAAAGGAATGCTTTTCTGAGTCAACTTGGTCAATGGGTCTATAATAGATGACAATCCCTAAATAAAGAGTTTGTAGTAACCACAAAATGAAAGAAATGGCTAATCTCTGTAGTTGTAGAAGGTCGGCAACCCTTAACTTCCGCAATCTTCTTCAAATAAATCTTGATACCATCACTAAGCACCACATGGCCCAAGAACACCATTGAATCCAAATAAAACTACCACTTGGAAACCTTAGCATATAACTTCTTCTCCCTTAAAATCTCTAGCTCAACCCTCAAATGATGCTCTTGTTCCTCCCGACTATGAGAATACACCACGATATCATCAATGAATCACAATGACAAGAAAATACATATATGGTTGAAATACACTGTTCATCAAATGCATAAAAGTTGATGGAGAACTAGTCAAACCAAAAGACATAACCAATAATTCATAGTGTCCACAATGAGTCCTTAAAGTCATCTTAGGGATGTTAGAAGCCCTAATCTTTAGTTGATGGTAGCCCGATCTCGAATAAACCCTTGCACCCTGAAGCTGATCAAACAAATCATGAATATGAGGTAGTGTATACCTGTTTTGATGGTTACCTTGTTCAACTGTCTACTTCCACAACCCAAATCTCAACCAAGGGGTTATGATGGTGTCTAACACCGCTTGCTAGCCAAGCTACACTAATCAATAATAAAAGATACTAAACTAACACGTAACTGCATAATATGATAAATAAAATAAATATTTAAAGGTTACATAGCTAGTCAATACCAATACAAACGTCTAATATCCTCCTAGGAATAATTTCACTAAGTAATGAGCTACTAAGAGTGCTACAAAAAAAGTTTGAAATGAATTGTAGTACTCTCTAATATAAGGAAATAGTCATAATGAAAGTAAAGGTGACTCTAGAGTGTGCAGACGGGAAAACAGCACCACCACAAGTCTCCTTGATATCCAAGCTATGATCCCCCCTGAACACTGCTAGAACCCGCACCAAAATCTGTACAAGAAGTGCAGAAGAGTAATATGAGTACAACCGACCCCATGTACTCAGTAAGTATCAAGCCTAACCTCGATGAGGTAGTGACTAGGCTATGATAAGAAACTTACCATATAACTTGTACAGTTAATAAGCAGTAGAAATAGCGAGAGAAATAGAAATAATAATAATAATAACAGAATAAAAAACGAAGAAAAGTAAATAGATTCGATAAATAAAATAATAATAACCATGTTTCTCAAATAAGAACAACCAAAACATTACTCAACAACTAAAATCAATGGAGATAAATACTACCTAGGAATAACACAACCAAACCACAAAGGAGTAAAACATCACAAGTCAAATACCCAAATTCATAGCATATATGTTTTGGTGCATAACCCGATCCAACAACATATAATATTGTTGCGGCAGAGCAACCAAGAGCTCTATCATAATAATATTGCGGCACTAAACAGATCCCATCATGACAATGTTGCAGCGGCAACGTGATCCAACATACCAATGAATGAAAACACCCAACAATCAACCAAGCATGGCACAATTCATAAATAACATAAAAAAGGATGAATATGTATAATTCATCAATAAAAGATGATCACGAATAAGATATGATAGACATACCGATATCCAAAAACTATTCTCACACATATAACCCAACTAAAAGACTCCAACAAGCCATTAACACATGAACTACCAAGCAGTCACACAACCCAACAAAGCATAGGAGAATAAAGCATGAAATAAGAAAAGATATAGGGCAAGTGAAGGCATGGGACAAGTAAAGGCATGTAACAAGTAGAGATATGTGATAGGTAAAGGCATGATGCAAGTAATGCATGTGACAAGTAAGGCATCTAGAAATAAAGTCATTAAACAACTAAAACATGTAATTGACAAAGGCACGAAACTTGTAAAAGCATGTAGTAATTAAGGCATGAAATGAAGTAGTTCTACCTGCATGCTTTAACCCATGACCACGTATATACACTCATCACTTTGCACATACCCCATCCCCAACAGATAATTGATGTAGAATATAGAGCCAATAATAACATTCTGATTCCCTCAAATCAAGGTTAAATACAATACTTATCACAAACCTTCAAACAACAAATAATGCCCAAATAAGTGAAAACAAGCTTTAGAAACTATCCTAGAATAAAAAGGTTCAATCTTTATAAAATTTGAAAACGTTAACAAAAAGTTAACTAGGGACCAATTGGTCGAATCTGAAATCAAGACCAAATCCCGATTTCCAATTCATCCGGAAGTTAAAATGTGTGATTTGTTTTGAATCCGAACTCAAATCAAGGTCTAAATCTCTAAAATATAAAAATCCTAAGTTCTCTCTCAAAATTCTATTTCTCCTCTATGAAAATCTTGATATAGGGATAAAAATATATGGAAAGCAATTGAAATTTAATCAAAAACAAGTTAAAGTAAATAAACCTTGAAGTTGGGGATTGCTCTCCAAAATCACCTATAGGTGATTTCTAGGTCTCGAAAATAGAGTAAAATGAGCTAATCCCAAAATCCCTTATTTTTACACAACGCAGCTAGCAATTGCAAGCCTCATGGTCGTAAGTGTGAAGTGTCTTCTAAGACACATAAGTCGTAAAGATGACACCAACTTCAAAATTTCAAAATTGGTCATTCCTACTCTTCCATCACAAATGTGAGGTTAAGTTCAAAAATTTGAAACTCGGATGTGCGAGCTGATCATCGCAAATGTGATAACTGCAGCACAAACAATCTCAAAATCAACAAAATCAGTTTGAAGCCAATCGGAAACTCACCCGAGCCCTTCGAACCCATTCCAAATATCCATACGAGTATATGAACCCCATACTAACTCGCGTGTAAGCTCAAAATATCAAAATAACATGTACAACCAGGAATCAAGCATCAGAACTCAAAGATTTAAAAGTTCACAAACTCATCTTTCCAACTATCCACAATAAGCGCTGAAACAACCTCGGCCACCCAGGACGCAAACCAAACATGCGTACAAGTCCAAAATATATCACACTAACCTACGCGAATCATCAAAACACCGATCCAAGGCCGTTTACCAAAAATGTTGACTGTGGTCAACTCGAACAACTTTAAAGTTCAAAAAACTAAGTTTTCTTTGTAAAAACAAATTTAAGCTTTCTGAAAACAAAACGGACAGTGCACACAAGTCGTAAATCATAATATTAAGATATTCAAAGTCTTAAAGTATGAAACAGAGAGCTATAACTGAAAATGAACTATCAGGTCATTACATTTTCCCCTTCTTAAAGAAACGTTCATCCACGAACGGACATAGATATGTGCTCCTCATATCAGACTCAGAATCCCAAGTAGCTTCGACTGACCTTTCCCAAGCACTTTCAGTGAAGGAATATCCTTAGATCTGAACTTTCGAACTCACCGATCAACAACAGCTATCGGCTCTTCTTCATAATTCAAATTCTCATCAAGTTGCACCGTGCTAAAGTCCAAGAAATGTACTTATCTTCATGACACATCTAAAGCATAGAAACATGAAATACTGGATGAAGTCCCACAAGGATGAGAAGCAATGCAAACCTATAAGAAACCTCCCCAACTCACTCTAACACCTCAAATGAACCAATAAACCTCGGGTTCAACTTGCTCTTCTTTCCAAATCTTATCACGCCCTTCATAGGCCAAACATTTAGAAGTACCTTCTCGCCCTTCATATAAGCCACATAAAAGACCTTCTTGTCCGCATAATTCTTCTGCCTACTCGACGTTGTACGGAGGTGATCCTTAATTAACACGACCTTCTCCAAAGCATCACGAACCAAGTTCCTACCCAACATCCTAGTGTTACGACCCAAATCCCACCATAGGGGTCATCATAATAGTTCCAAAGCACGGAGTCGCACTAAGATAAAATCCAACACATGTGACGAGTCCTCATAGTAATTCTGAATCTTGGAAACATGAAACACCGAATGAACCCCTGATAAGCTGGATGGAAAGGCAAGTCTATACGCCACTTCTCCAACACTCCCTAGAACCTTAAAAGGAAAAATATACCGAGGGTTCAACTTTTCCTTCTTCTCGGACCTCATCACACATTTCATGGGTGAAACATTGAGTAGAACCTTCTCACCCACCATGAATGCCACATCACGAGCTTTACTACCAACATAACTCTTTTGAATGGAGTGCGTTGTATGAAGTCACTCCTGAATCGATTTTACTGTCTCCAAAGCATCACAAAATATATCAGTGCCCTACAACCTAGCTCCCCAGACTCAAACAAACCAACCGAAGAGCGACATCGCCTCCCAAATAAGGCCTCATATGGAGCTATATAGATACGACGAGTAGTTTTTGTTGTAGGAAAACTCTGCTAACGATATAAACTAATCCCACTGGCCCTCGAAATCAATGACACAGGCACACAACATATCCTCCAAGATATGAATAGTACACTCGGACTTCCCGTCCACCTGGGATGAAATATCGTACTCAGCTCAACCTATGTGCCCAACTCACACTGCATGGCTCTGCAAAAATTTGATGTAAACTAAGTGCCTCGATCCGAGATGATAGATACAGGTCGTCCATGTGGGCGAACAATCTCTATTAGATAAATCCGAGCCAACTGCTCAGAAGTGTAGGAAGTAATGATCGAAATGAAATTTGTAGACTTGGTTAGTCTGTCCATAATAACCCACACAACATCAAATTTCCTCAGTGTATGTGGCAGTCCAACCAGGAAAATAGTGATATTATCCCACCTCCACTCCAGTATATCTAGACACCGAAGGAAACCACTCAGGTGCTGATGCTTATAGTATCCTCCTGACAGTTCAAACATCGTGCTACATGCTCCACAATGTGTTTCATCCTTCTCCATCAATAATGTTGCGTCAAATCACAGTACTTCACCAATAAGGATACATATCTGGCCCTGAAGCCTCAATACTCAATCATCACCAATAGTCACCTCATTAGCATCATGGTATTGCACCATGTCCTTAGGGACAAGAAAGTGGGGATCGTCATACTAACGCCCTTTGATTAGCTCATCAAGTACGATCGTGATACAACACAAGCATGAACCCTACTAGGCTCTGAAATATCCAACCGAATGAACCTGTTGACGAAAGCCTAGACATCCATAGCTAACGACATCTCCCCAAATGGAATAAAATCAATTCTTCCCATAATCTCCTCCTTCCTAATCAAGGAATCGGCCACCATATTGGCCTTGCTAGAATGGTAAAGAATTGTGATATCATAGTACTTCAATAGTTCTAACCACATGTGTTTCCTCAATTTCAAATCGTTTTGCTTGAATATGTGTTGAAGAATCTGGTGATCTGTGTACACCTCACAAGACACGCCATATAAATATTGCCTTCAAATCTTGAGCGCGTGTACAATAGCTGCTCACTACAAATCATACATTGGGTAGTTCTTCTCATGGGGCTTTAACTGATGCAAAGCATAGGCAATCACCCTACCATCCTAAATCAACACACTCTCAATACCAACCCATGAAGAATCACAATAGACTGTATATGAACCAGATCCCGAAGGCAAAGCCAAAATTGGAGTTGTAGTCAAGGAAGTCTTGAGCTTCTAAAAGATCTCCTCACACTAGTCAAACCACCTAAATAGGGCACCTTTTCTGAGACAACATAGTCAATGGGGCTGCGATAGATGAAAACCCGTCCACAAAGCGGTGATAATACCCAGCCAACCCTAGGAAACTCCTAATATCAGTAGCAGTAGAATGTTTGGGCCATCTTTAAATTGCCTCAATCTTTTATGGATCCCCCTTAATTCCCTCAATAGAAACCACGTGGCCCAAGAATGAAACTGATTCTTACACGAACTCGCACTTGGAGAACTTAGCATATAGTTTTTTCTCCATCAAAGTTTGGAGCACGATACTCAAATGTTTCTCATGCTCCTCCCTACCATGGGAATACACCAATATTTCATAAATAAGCACAATGGCAAAAGAATCAAGATAAGGAAAAAGAACGTTGTTCATCAAATACATAAAAGTTGTTGGGGGGCATTGGTTAGCCGAAAAGACATCACCAAGAACTCACAATGCCAATAACGGGTCCTGATGGCCTTCTTAGGAATGTCCAAATCCCTGATCTTCACCTTATGGTACCTCGATGTCAAGTCAATTTTGAGAATGCCATATCACCCAGAAGTTGATCGAATAAATCATCAATACACTGCAATGGATACGTGTTCTTGATAGTAACCTTGTTAAGTTGCATGTAGTCAATGCACATTCTCATGGAATCATTTTTCTTCCTCACAAATAGAACCGGAGTATGCCAAGATGAAACACACAGCCTGATGAAACCTTTATCTAGCAATTCTTGAAACTGATCTAGTGTTATGCGGTACAATGGAATAGATATGGGTTGAGTGACCGGTGGTAAATCAATACCAAAATTAATATCCCTATCGCGTGACATGCTCGCCAGGTCAGTAGGGAACACATCTAAAAACTCCCTCACGATGGGGGCTAAATCAACTGTGGGAGTATCAGAACTCACATCTCTAATAAAGGCTAAGTACGCCAAGCACCCCTTCTCAACCATCCGTTGAGCCTTCAGAAAAGATACCATCCAACTAGGAATATGACCCAAGGAACCTCTCCACTACAAACTCGGCAACCCTAGCATAGCCAATATCACGGCCTTAGCATGGCAATCGAGAATAGCATGATATATAGATAACCAATGCATGCCCAAAATCACATCAAAATAAAACATATTAAGTAATAAAAGGTCAACCCTAGTCTCATAGCCCACAATAGTGACAATAAAATGATAAACGCAGTCTATCACAAAAGATTCCCCAACAGGTGTAGGCATATAACAATAGTATCTAGATAAACATAAGACACATCCAAATATGAAGCAAAGTAGGATGAAACATACGAATAAATAGAACCATAAAACTAATGCATCTTCTATGACAGACTAGAACAATACCTATAATGACTGCTTCTGATGCAACTACCTTGGTCCTACCAGGGAAAGCATAACAATGGGCCTGGCCTCCCCCCACCTCTCCAAGACGTCCTCTACATGCATGTCTTCTACCTCTAGCTGGTTGTGCGGGTGAAGTAGCAACTGAAGCAGGAACCATAGCTTGTGTACCCTATTGAGTTCCACCCCTCGAAGTCTAGGACAATCTCTTACAATATTCCTAGTATCACCACACTCAAAACAACCCCTCTTACGGCATGGCTATTAGTACTGAGGTTGCCCGGGCTATTGGAATATGATTGTCCAGTATGACTACTTTGAGATCCATGGCTAGCTAGAGCATTACGGGAAACCTGAAAAGATGACTTAACTAGTCGACTGGTATGACCTATTCCATGACAGACCATGCCCTCATAGTAGGAGTAGCTAAATCCTCCAAAGCCACGAGGCTTTGTAGCCTCCAGTTCCTCCCTCTCCTGCGTATGGATACGCTCTAACCTCTTGGAACTCTCCACAACCTAATGGAATGTTATCTTAGTCTCCAATCCCATGCTATCCCAAATATGACGTTGTAGGTGAGTCCCTCAATAAATCTACGGACTCTATCTCTATGTGTTGACACCAAGGAAGGTGCATGATGAGATAACTCTGTAAACCTCATAGCATACTCAGTCACAGTCATACTCCCCTAGCACAACTACTCAAACTCTCTACGCAGCTCATCTCTACGGGTTTGTGGAATAATCTTCCTCAAGAAAAGATCAGAGAACTAGACCATGTAAGTGGTGTTGCGCCACCTGGCCTACTCGACTCATACAATTGCCACAATCTGCATACCGATCTCGTGTACTAAAAAATAGTAAGGTCGACCCCGCTCAACTCCACCAAACCCATAGTATGCAGAATGCAATGACAATGATCCAATAAACCATGTGCATCCTCAGAAGCCCCTCCACTAAATTGGGAGGATGAGACTTCTGAAACCTCTCCAAACTCTTCTATCCCTCAGCCGACACAAATAGCTCTGCCTTGTGCTGAACTATAACTACTAGTTGCATCGTCATAATACTTGGTGTTTGATTACTATGAGCCAGCTACTCTGGTGTTTGGTTAGCGAAAGTCTGGGCTCATCAAAACTTCCAAACATACTCATAAAGTTTGCAAAGGTATCCAGGAGCCCCGGTGTATCAATAAGCTGGTCGGGTGCATGCTCAATATACTCGAGCTTCTTATCCTCAACTGGAGCTAATGGAGGCTCCACATCTGCCGCTCTAGTAGGAGCTCTAGCTGTAGCATGTGCCCCTCATTGGCCTCTACCTCGGCCTGGGTCTCTCTCTATATGGGGTTCTAGTGCCTGCTCAGCAGATCTGGTAGAACATTTCCTCACCATCTGTAATTGAATAGAAGTCTAAAGATTCAAATTTTGGAAGAAACAAACCCGACTGATAAAGAATGACAGAAAGTGATGTTTCATGGCACCCTAGTAGCCTCTCAAAGACAAATATAATTTTCTCTGTACCGATCTGCAAGGCTCTACTAGACTTGCTCATGACTCGTAGGACCTATGAACCTCGGGCTCTAATACTAACATGTCACGACCCAAATCCCACCATAGGCGTCATTATGGCACCTAATCTATAAGATTAGGTAAGCCTATCACTTAAAAATATTAAATCAATGAATCATGATATAATAAGACATATATTAATATTAAAGAAAAAAGTAGAGTTAATACAATCCAAAGTGGAAACACTAGAAATGTTTCCCTAGAACTACATAGTACAGAATCATGAGCCCTAACCGGATACATACAGAATACTCAAAAAATAAAATATTGTTCGAATGTAAAACTAATAGTATCTATATAAAATATGGCACTCTAAGGGACTACAATATCATGCATCTCTATTTTGAATCTTCGCGAACAAAGCAAGTTCTCACTCTCGGGGTTCACTGCCACCAACATCTGGATCTGCACAAAAATGTGTAGAAGTATAGTATGAGTATACCACATTGATATCTAGTAAGTGTCAAGACTAACCTCAGTAAAGTAGTCATGACAAGTCATATGATACTTACTAGTCAAATAACTTGTGCAATGAATCCATAACTAGCAATATAATATGTAATGGAAAATAGTACCAACAATCTCGTTAAAATAAATAATAATAACTCGGTGTAGAAGAGTCCCCCTTTGACAAAAAAATCATCAAATAGAAATGGGGTGTGTAAGAACATATCAAATTTAACTAACAACTCATTGAAGATACAAAATGGAGTTTTAAGAGAACATTCATATGGCTAGAACATCAACCTCGTTTCAACACATAAAAGGTATCAAGGAAGACACCCCAAACCATCACATAACATCAACAACAATGTCACCCTTATTTCGCTGCAAGTTCCCATAACAATAAAAATTCCCTCTTTATTTCACCACATGCACATATCACCACTCCTATTTTTTCACGTGGGAAACCGAGAAGACGGCACCCTAATTTCGCCCCAATCGCACGGCAAAAACTTGGTGTCGACACCCCCAGTCAATCCGCTCAACATGTCCACATGTTCCACAATTATAACAAAACAATAATACCAAAACCTCATTAGTTGTATATGCTCATAGTTTATCATCAAGGTGCACAAGGACATGAAAATAGTAAAATATGGATAGGTGTTTAACATATAAAGAATTTCTACGACAAATACGATTGTAGTTATCATGATCACACAACCACAAAGTGTTTAAGAATGTTTCACATAAAATACATCCCAAATTAAGGCTTATTATAAGCTTAAGGTCTAATCCGCTGACAAGTCATACATAGCACCCTTGTACACACTAATTACCTCGTGTACACATCACTTCTCGGGTTAGGTAATATACGTACCTCAAACAAGTCAATTCAATATTCCAAATATGCCTTCCCTTCAAAATTCACCCTGGCTCGGATCAAATAAATCCAAATATAACTCAATAACATCAAAAAATGTTAAAAGAATCAATTCCAAACAATTAATGCTCAATCTTTACCTAAATAAGTCAACAAAGATCAACCTAGGGCCCACACAGTTAAAACTCGAATCGAGGCGTAGATCCAGACTACCTATAAACCCACGAGTCCAAATATGTGATTGGTTTACAAAACCAAGTCCAAATCAACTCTCAAATACCAAATTTTTATAATTCAATAAATAGTCCAAAATCCCCAAAAATTCCTTCAAACTTTCATGATTTTGGTGTAAAAACACATGAGAAATCAAGATATAATATCAAATTATGTGAAAATATCTTACCTAATAATTATGTGTGAAAATCACCTTCAAACATTGCCCCTCACCAAGTCTAGGGCTCCAAAATATGATAAAATAATTCTAATTCTCGAAATACTCATCTATTATTAAGATGCAGATATTGCAATTGTGAAGTCCTGTTTCCCCTTCTAATGTTGCAAATGCGACAAACACTTTGTATTTCCAAAGTCGTTGCTGCAAGCCCAATTTCCCAAAAGCGACCAAATTCCTCGCAAATGCAAGGTCCCCCCCCCCCCCCCCCGCATCGAAAATACGAGAAGGCCACCGCAAACGTAGCCTTTTTGCAAATGCAAGCAGACCTTCACAAATATGAAGTCTCCACCACTAACAAATATGAAGCTTTACCAAAACACTCTGAAATCAATCTGAAAGTCACCCGAGCCCCTCGAGCACCACACCAAAAACCCACACAAGTACATAAACCTCATAAAAACTCTCTCTCAAGCTCGGAACATCAAAATAACATATAAAATCTCAAATCAAACACCAAAACACATCTTGAAGTCTATAAAATTCAAGAACTTAAATATTCACAACCAAGCACCTGAATGCTTCCAAACCAACTCGGAATGATACCAAACTTTGCACACGAGTTTTAAATAACAATACATACCTATTTCAGGTCTTGGAACACTAACCCAAACCCGATAGCTACAAAATAAACCCATGGTCAAACTTATGATATTTCTAAACCTTCAAGTTTCCAACTTTTGGCAAAAAGAACAAAATCATCATGGGAACCTTCGAATTTAGTTCTGGGCATAAGCCTATGTTCAAAATCAACATATAAAGCTATTGAAAGCCTCTAAATAGTAATATGAGATCATTAATAAAAAATTCAAACTTTGATCAACTCTTATAACTTAAGCTTCCAACCTTGGAACTAAGTGTTCCAATCCATTCCAAAACATTCTCGAAAACAAACCAACAATCTTCACAAGTCACATGACAACAAATACATATACAGGGATCTTCTAATGGGAAAACGAAGCTCAAAGACACAAAATGATTGGTCGAGTTGTTACACCTAGTCTCACCAGGATCAAACCAATGAATAGGTGAATGGAACCGCCTACCATATAAAGCCTTGTACAGTGCCATTTGAATGTTGGACTGACAGTTGTTATTGTAGGAAAACTCAGCCAATGATAGGAACTGATTCCACAGGCCTCCAAAATTCATAACACATGCCCTCAACATATCCTCAAGGATCTGGATAGTCCGCTCGAACTGGCCACCTATCTACTGGTGAAATGCAATACTAAGCTCCACTTACATGACAAACTCTTACTGAACAGCTCTCCAAAAGTGTGATATGCACTACGTGCCATGGTCTGAAATGATAGAAATGGACACACCATGCAAATGTAAAATCTGCATGATGTAGATCAGAACCTACCTCTTTGAAGCATAAGAGGTCATTATCGGAATGAAATGCACAGATTTGATAAATTTGTGATCCAAATAGCTTGAGCTTCCTCAAAGTACGTGGCAATCCTTCCACAAAGTCCAGCATAATATGCTCCCACTTCCACTCCAGTATAACAAACCTCTAAGTCAAACCACCTATTTTTCGATGTTCCTACATTACCTGCTGTCAATTCAAACACTGTGAAAGGCAACCTAGAAAGGCTATTTTTAGTGCTTATTTGAGAATTTTACCCATTCTCTCATATTTTGAACCCTAGACTTTGAGAGATGGAGATTTTGAAGAGAAAATTCACTACTACATTATGTAAGGAATTTCCACTTGGATTTCGCTAAATATCTTGATTCCACACTGAATACTACACTTAAAACTTGGAATTTTAAAGTGAAAATGATGTTTTGTGTACAACTTAAGAGGGTGAATTTTGTGAATTTGAGGGCTAATTTGGACTCTATTTTGGAATCTAATCACATATTTGGACATGTGGGGTTATGGAGAGTCAGGATCTACCCCTTAACTCGGGTTTTGACCGTATAGGCTCAAGTTGACTTTTGTTGACTTTTGGGGATTTGAGTAAACATTGAAGATTTATTGTTAGGGATTAATTCCTATGGCTTTTGTTGACGTTATTGAGTAATTATTTACTAGAATCAAGTTGTTTGGAGATTAATTTGAGAGACAAGCCTATTTTGGAAAGTTGAAGCTTACTTGGTAAGGCAAGTCTCCTATCTATCCTATAAAGAGGTAATACTTCCTATAGGTGATCTATTTTCTACATGTTTCTCTATTTAGAGTCATGTATATGCGAGTTGTCGAGTGTATATGCGTAGCTAGGCTATGACCATATATAGTAGAGTTCGGCTTATGATTATGCCTTATTTGGACCATGTGAATTTGTTATCCATATTTTGTTGACTCTATAACTACGTGATGATCCATAATTAAGTCTTAGAAGCATGCTTAAGATTATGACTTGTGAAATTGGGCATAAATGATTATTTTTCCATGTTGAGCTTTCCTATTGAGTCATGGTCATACATTTGTTTATTTAATTCGTGATTGATGATTACATGCTTAATCATTCATGTCAAAGGGTTACAAAAAGACATATGAAATGTTAAAATTTCTTATTGAGACATTGGGATAAATTGAATTACGTGATTAGCCATAGCCATGTTTTGCCTTTCTGAGCTTTTATACGCATTTTATTGTTAGGTATGGTTCTTCTTAATTATATTATTTCATAGTCATATGCATGAGCTGCACAGTTGGGTATTGTGGAGAGTTGAGGAATTTAGCACCAAGAACGATGTGAACAAATATTGATTATCCATCATTGATGGTATTATAATGGGAACGGGTCACGCCATGGAATAATTGGTTAATGATAAATACATGTAAAATGATCATACACTTGGATATGGATCTGTCCTTTCGAAGTCTAGTAATTTCCCATGTTACATTGGGCCCTTGAGCGTAGGCACCTATAATATTTAGTGCTTGTTTGGACGCGTGGCCTATGTAAGGCAAATGGATTTGTGTTGCGTGGTATTAAGAAAGAACCTTGAGCATATATATATATATATATATATATATATATATATATATATATATATATATATATATATATATATATATATATATATATATATATATATATATATATATATATATATTCATGCAACACTTTTACATAAATATCATTGACTTGTACCATGTCTTTATGTGAGAATCGAGGTGTTGGTATCTTATTTGATCTCCTTTATCAGTAAAGCATGCCTAAATTTCATATGAACTGTGTTTTTAGCTTTCGTACTCATTTGATGATGCCATGATTTATTCCGCATCTTATTTATGCTTTAACCTGATTATTAGATGGTTAGTGAGCGTTAAAGTCAACCTCTCACTACTACGTCTTTGAGACTAGACTTGATACTTACTAGGTACCATAATTTGTACTCATACTACACTTCTGTACACATTGTGCAGGTTCTGAGTCATGTATTTGTGGTACCATCTAGCTGAGTAGGAGTGTTTATTGGAGACTTCAAGGTGAACTACTTTACTTGATCTGATCTGTAGCACATAAAATCCCCCTTCCTTACTTATCAAATTTTTTATACGTATTTATTTTTTGTATAGATGTATTTGGTCATTTGATTAAGATTGCTTTTATTAGATGCTCATGATGTAGTGACACCGGATATTTGGCATTTGTTAGAAAATTGTGGTCGAGTTTAGACATGTCTTTGATTATGCATTTATGTTATTGACTCGAGATTTATGTTCTGCATTGCTATTTACATCAGGAAATAGCTAATAGCTTAATAATTGGATTCTATTATTGTTGCTGAGAGTTTGCCATGTTAGGCACCATCTAGACCATTGGTGGGATTTTGAGTCGTGACAAGTTGGTATCAAAACTCTAGGTTCTAACATTATCACTACTCGTGACAATGTCTAGTAGAGTCTTGTGGATTGATACATAGACGTTGGTATCGATCTGCGAGAGGCTATACTGCTTGAGGAACCTTCCATTTTCTTCATTTCATATTGTGCGACTTATTCAGCTTAAAGCATACATCTTCAATTCCTTCTTATTCATTTGTATGTGATGTTAAGTACTTGATATAAATTAGGCAACGACAAGCGGTGATGATGATGCAAATGAGGTGTGGGGTGATTTTTCCCTATGTTATGAAGGTATACTACTATTTTCGCTTTGTGGAGGAGTTTTTATCTATTGCAGCCTTAGTGTTGACGTTTCCTAGAGGTTCTTACCTAGTGTGTTTTGATACTTCCCGTGTTAGTCTTTATGTGGGGTGTCAGTGTAGAATGGGAGGGTGATTTCTTACATATTGCGGTGTTTAGAGCTCCCTAAGAAAGATTACCCAGTTCTTGATTTGGAGTTAGTAACTATTGCGCATGTACTAATTACTCTGGAGGCATTATTCCTATGGTGTATCACGAGAGGTTTATACTAATCATCGAAGTTCTGAGCAATTGTGCAGGTAAGAGAATTTGAATTTGACAAATTTGGGCTATGGATTTTCAGGCCTTGGCTTATAGATTTATGAGATTCGATATGTATGAGCTTAGTAAAGTTCTCGCTTGAGTTGTTGCACAATGATCCTTAATTGAGCTCATAAAGGCTCGTTAGTATGATGGTCTCCATTTTCTTGTCCTTAACAACATGGTATTGGGAGTTGGTGCTAAGGAGGTGCTCTTTAGTGACGACGGTGTATTGTAACTTCAAGGTCGGATTTGTCTTTCAAGTGTTGTAGGATTGGGGAAGTTTATCTTTGAGGAGGCTCATAGCTTGTGGTATTATTTTCATTTGGGTGATACAAAGGTGTATCGTGATATGAGGTAGCATTAGTGGGTGAAGAGGATAAAGAAGGACACTATTGGACATACTCGCAGTGTTTGGATTGTCAGAAGGTCTAGTGTAAACATTCGAAGTCGGGCGATTTGTTTTGAAAGATGGCTATACGGGAGTGAAAGTGGGAGCGTATTATAATGGATTTTATGGTAGGGTCTAGTGATGACCTCTATATTTTAAGAGTTTGAATGTGATGAGAGGGGTTGATTTGAAATAGAAAGGGATGTGAATGCTTGATTATCAGCTTGGTGTGCAATTCAATCTTGAGTTTTGGATGTGTTGTTGGATATTTCAGTTGTTCATCGGTGGAATAAAATAGATTCTTGCAGCTTGTGGACGAGTTTAGAATCTGGAGGAGTCATTGATTGTATTGTGGTAGTACCTATGTCAAGGTCATAGAAAGATGTTGACATGAGGCTACATGTGGGCTATCTTCTGTAGGAAGACTGGGGTTTATGTAATTTCTTATGAAGTTCCATGAAGAGTTTTACCTTCTATATAGTCGAATGTATGTGTTGTGGTGTGGTTCTGGATCTATTGAGGAAGATGGAACAACTGGCACAAGGTTAAGTGTGCATTGGGTTGATAATATGGGAGGTGTTACAGTTAGTGCAGCATAAGCTTATGAGAAACTCAGCTGAGTAACAATGTGAGATCATGGTAACTAAGGAGCAACCATTGTAGGTTCTTGGATTATGTAATTGTGGCTTAAAGCCCAGTGGGGAGCTTACCATTGACGATTTGGTCACACGGTCATGGGTTATTGTAGATTCTGGACTAAGGAACGCTGAAGGAGTAGTTATGAATCGAGGAGGATGACTTAGAGGATGATTTGAGCGAGGAATTTCAGGATGCGTGTTAATTCATATTATTGATATATGGAGGTTGTTGAATGACACAGGTTTGATATTTCTCTATGAATGTAGTGTACACGGGAAAGGATTCAATTGATTGCTTTTTTTGGAGTACTTATGTGCCAATGGAGCACTAGTCGTTCGACATGGTTGGCTATGTAATTGGGGCAAGGACAGAGTGGGTGACTATCGAAAAGGTTCTAATCAGTTCAAGATTCAATATGTGGTATCTAAGTGTCACACCCTAAACTAGAGGGGCTCGATGGGCACTCGGGCCTACCTCACCGAACACCAGCATAACATGCATCCATAACCATAGTATCATGCGTAAATGGGCCGAAAAACGCTGCCATGAGATAATCTTATTAAAACATGAAAGAAAACTCGACAAAGGACAACCCAATATGATATACATGCTTATATACACGAGACATACGGACCTACAAGGCTTCTATAACTATCAATACACATAACATCTATCTAAAATCCTCTAAGGAGTATATAAACATCATAAGTTCGGGACACGGTCCTCCATACCCAACTATGTACGTACATGAAACCATCATACATACTAGCTCACTAGACAAATCCCGAAGAAACGAGCATGACAACCTTCAGCTGCATTGAGTCACCTATTATGAAGTAACGTCTGAATCACTATTTGTATTTGCGGGAATGAAACCAAGCAAGAGGTCATCAATACTGTTTACCGTGAAAATGGTGATTACAATTATATTTGATTATGTGGTTCTAAAAATATGTGATCTATTTTAATACCAGTTATTTAGACAGTATATGCTGAGTATGAAGCGAGAAAAATTAAATAGGAGCGAAAAGAACTAATTACGCAAACCAGGTATCGAAGAGGCCGGTCTCAAGGGTATCCGGGCAGGCCTCGAGGTCGAGCTTGAGAACCCTGTCTAGGGGCTATCGATAATTATGAAACAATGTTGGGGGGCCTTAAGGATGGTCTATTTATGATCAATAGAAAGTAATAAGTGAAGAACAATAAATGAAACACAATAAATAGAAACAACAAATCAATAGAACAATTGTAGAGAATGTTTAAGTTAGAGAGCAGAGAATGTTGTTGTTCTTGTATATTGAATATCATGCCTCCTACAAAATGACAATGGTCCCCTTTATATAAGAGGGGTAATTCCAACATAGTACATATATAATTATTACAAAGAAATACAGCTGGTACAACTATTTTGTCACGACCCGATTTACCCTTCGAAGGCGTCATGACGGCACCTAGTCTCTATGACTAGTTAAGCCTTCTATAAAGAGGAAAAATTGAAATAAAACACAAGAAATAAAGGGGGATAAGGGCAATGATATAATTAACAAACTGGCCGCTCGGCTCATAAAAAATATAACTCCCCAAGACCCAGAATGTCGTAGACAGACACAAGTTGCTAGCACTACTATAGCTCTAACAAAAACTGGAAGTACATATGAAAAATCTCTACAAGCTTGAATGGAAGGGGACTCAGAGGATTCTGCGGACGGGGCAGAAATGCCTTGCAATCTCTTAGAGTCAGCAGCAACATCTAACCATGAGGCTGATAGCTCTTACCTGGATCTGCACATGAAAATATATGCAGGAAGGGCATGAGTACACCACATTTGGTACCCAGTAAGTGTCAAGCCTAACCCCAGTCAAGTAGTGACGAGGTCAGGTTAAGGCTCTACTGAATTTCTATATAAATCAATTTAAAACAGTACAAAGATAGGTAATGTATACAGTAAAAAGTTTAAAAAAATAATATAAGTTCTACGGTAAAGAGAGTCTTCGGCTTAACACAATATATATAACAAAGTGGAATCTCCCGGGATACCGTCCCGTAGTTCCAAATTATTATGCAGTATAAGGGGATCTCCTGGAATACATCCGTAGTCCCAAAATAAATATGCAGTACAGGGGGATCTCCCGAAATACATCCGCAGTCCCAAAGTAAATATGCAGTACAGAGAGAAATCCAAGAATACGTCCATAGTCCCAAAGTAAATATTCAGTATAGGGGGATCTTCTGGATTACGTATGTAGTCCCAAATTAAATATGAAATACATAGGGGATCTCCCAGAATGCGTCCTTAGTCCCAATTTAAATATGCTATGCAGGCTGAAAGACTAGCATAACATCGAATTTACACAGTTTATACTAATCACAGATAAGGCAATTAAGGGCTTAACTAAGCATGGCGCACAGAAAATCAAGTAGACAATTAAGCACATAAGCATGCTTCCCTAATATAAACTAAACAACATATCATATTTGAGCAAGTTCATAGAGGAGAAAATAATTTATATTTTAGGAAAGGAAAAATGAGATTTTTGCAACAACGGACCGTGTATGTACCCGTCACCTCACGTACACGGCGCCCACACAACAATTAGTATCAAATATCCTAAGGTGGAAGTCTCCAACACAAGGTTAGGCAAGCCACTTACCTCGACTACTTAATTCAACCTGGAATCACGGTCTTTCCACGAGTACCAAACTCCGAATGGCCCGAATCTATTCAAATAATTTCATAATGTGAATATCACTACAAGCAACTAGTTTAACAAATAAATTTGAAGCTAAAGCGCGAAATTAAGGAAATTCCCCAAAAATTCTCTCGAGCCCACGACTCCGAATCGGGTGAAAGTCACAAATTTCGAACACCCATTCACTCACGAGTACACTCAACCAAAAATCATCAAAATCCGACGTCAAAATCTCACTCAAAACTCGTATTCTCCATTGGGGGACCTTTCTCTCATTTTCAAACATTTTCCTACAAATTTCTCCCTTATTAGGTTGAAGAATTCACTATAGATTGATGAAATACAAGGGAAATAGGATTAGGAATTGTTACCTATTGATCTCCTCTTCAAAATTGCCCAATCCCGAGCTCCAATTTGAGTTTTGAAGTTATGACTCAAACACTCGATTTTTCCCTATTTCTGTCCAGCGATTCCCGCTTCTACGGTCAATTGGGCCGCACCTACATTCCCGCACCTGCGGAAAAGGCATCGCAGGTGCAAAAATTCATTAATTGGGCTCGGGCCGCACCTGCGGTATCTGGGCCGCATCTACGGTCTCCAGGCCGCATCTGCGAACCCAGCCGGCCTTGGGAAAATCCGCATATGCGCAACCCCCTACCGCACTTGCGTGTCCGCACATGCAGCTCCCCTTCCACAAGTGCGAAACACCAGAACTAGCAAACTTCGGCTTTTTGCTCAAGTATAAAATCTTCCCGTTGAGCATCTAGGACACACCCGAGGCCCCCCAGACCTCAACAAAAACCACCAACCAGTCCTACAACCTCATTCGAACTTAGTCGAGCCTTCAAATCACATCACATAACACCAAAAACGAGGATTAAACACAAATTCAATCCTAAGAACGAAGCAAATTTCCGAAATCTACAATGATGCCGAAACACATCAAAACTAGTCTGATTGACGTAAAATTTGACACACAGGTCAAAAATGACACCACGAACCTACAGCCACTCCCGAAATTCCATTCCGAGTCCGATATCAAAATTTCACCTATCGGCCGAAATCGTCGAAATTCCAACTTTCGCCAATTCAAGCCTAAATCAACTACAGACATTGAAAACACATTTCGGATGCGCTCCTGACCCAACAATCACTCAACGGAGCTAACGGAGTCGGCGAAATTCAATTCCGGACCCGTCTTCACACAGTTCTGACTACGGTACGTTTTTTAAGGCATAAACTAAAAATTAGGGACTAAGTATCCCAAAACTCTCCGAATTTCATAGCTAATCACTTCGGCAAGTCACAAAAGCATAAACGAACGTGGGGAAAGCAGTTATTAGGGGATCAGAACTCTAACTCTCAAAATGACCGTCCGGGTCGTTACATCCTCCCCCTCTTAATACAATCGTTCGTCCTCGAACGAGTATAGAGACATACCTGAGGCTGTGAAAAGATGAGGATACTGGCTGCGAATATCCTACTCGGTCTCCCAAGTCGCCTCCTCGACAGGCTGACCCCTCCATTGGACCTTTACTGATGCAATGCTCTTGGGCCTGACCTTTCTTACTTACCTATCCAAAATGGCTACTGGCTCCTCAACATAAGATAGATCTTTGTCCAACTGGACTGAGCTAAAATCCAACACATGAACCGAATCACCGTGATACTTTCAGAGCATAGACATGTGGAATACCGGATGAACACCTGCTAGGCTGGGAGGCAAGGAAAGCTCATAAGCAACCTCCCCAACATACCGCAATATCTCAACTGGGCCAATGAACCTCAGACTCAGCCTGCCCATCTTTCAGAACCTCATGACTCCCTTCATAGGCGATACCCGCATCAAAACTCAGTCACCAGTCAGAAATGCCAAATCGCGAACCTTCCAGTCCGCCATAACTCTTCTGCCTAGACTGGGCTATGCGAAGTCTCTCCTGAATCACCTTCACCTTGTCCAGGGCATCCTAGACTAATTTTGTACCCAACAATCGGGCCTTGCCCAGCCCCAACCAACCCACTAGGGACCGACACCATCTACCACAAAGCCTCATACGGTGCCATCTGAATGCTGAACTAGTAACTATCGTTGTAGGTCAACTCTGCGAGTGGCAAGAACTGGTCCCATGACCCTCCAAACTCCATCACATAGGCGCGGAGCATATCCTTAAGAATCTGAATCGTGCGCTCGGACTGCTCGTCCGTCTGAGGGTGAAAGGTTGTGCTCAGCTCTACCCCGGTGCCCAACTCCTGTTGTACGGCTCTCCAGAACCGTGATGTGAACTACGTACCTCTATCTTAGATGATAGATACTTGAATACCGTGAAGGCGGACAATCTCTCTTATATAAATCTCAACCAACCTCTTTCAAGAATAAGTGGTCAGCACCAAAATGAAATGAGCTGACTTGGTCAGCCGATCCACGATCACCTAAATAGCATCAAACTTCCTCAAATTCTGTGGAAGTCCAACTACAAAGTCCATGGTGATCCGCTCCCACTTCCACTTTGGAAGCTCAATCTGCTGAAGTAATCCTCCTGGTCTCTAATGTTCATATTTAACTTGCTGACAGTTGAGACACTTGGCCACAATTGCCACTATGTCCTTTTTCATCCTTCTCCAATAATAGTGTTGTCTCAGGTCCTAGTACATCTTCGCTGCACCCACATGGATGGAGTACCATGAGCTATAGGCCTTCTCCAGAATCAACTCTTGAATACCATCTACGTTGGGCACACAGATCCTCCCATGCATCCTCATCACGCCATCATCATCTATAAACACATCTCTGGCATCGCCTCGTCAGACCCCATCCTGAAGAACCAGAAGGTGGGGGTCATCATATTATCGCTCTCTAATGCGGTCATAAAGAGAAGATCAAGAAACCACACAAGATAATACCTGACTACACTCTGAAATATCCAACCTCACGAACTGGATGGCTAAAGACTGAACATCCAAGGCTAAAGGCCTCTCAGCCACTACGAGATATGCCAAGCTCCCCAAACTCTCTGCCCGGCGACTCAAGGTGTCGGCCACTACATTGGCCTTCCCCGGGTGGTATAATATGGTGATATCATAGACTTTAAGTAGCTCCAACCACCTCCACTGATGTATATTAAGGTCCTTCTGCCTGAACAAGTGCTGCAAACTCCGGTGATCAGTGTAAATCTCACAGGGAACATCATACAAATAATCACGTCAGATCTTCAGGGCGTGAACAATAGCTGCTAACTTGAGGTCATGAACCGGATAATTCTTCTCATGGACGCATAGGTAATCACCTTACCGTTCTGCATCAATACTGCTCCAACGCCAATCCTTGAGGCATTACAATAGACAGTGTAGGACCCTAAACCAATAGGCAAAACTAATATTGGTGCCGTAGTCAAAGTTGTCTTGAGCTTCTGAAAGCTCTTCTCGCACTCCTTGGTCTACCTAAACGAAGCACCCTTCTGGGTCAGTCTGGTCATAGGTGCTACAATAGATGAAAATCCCTCTACAAAGCGATGGTAGTACCCTGCCAAACCAAGGAAGCTGCGGATCTCCGTAGCTGATGATGGTCTAAGCCAACTCTGCACCGCCTCCACCTTTTTCGGATCTACCTTGATCCCATCACAAAACACTACGTGGCCCAAGAATGCCACTGAATCATGCCAGAACTGACACTTAGAGAGTTGTGCGTACAATCTCTTCCCCCTCAAAGTCTGAAGCACAGTCCTCAACTGCTGCTCATGATTTTCCCGTGATCGATAATATACCAGGATGTCGTCAATAAACACAATGATGAAGAAATCAAGATAAGGCATGTATACACTGCGCATCAAATTAATAAGAGCTATTGGGGCATTGGTCATCCCAAATGACATGACAAGAACTCATAGTGACCATATCTCGTCCTGAAGGCAGTCTTCGGGATGTCCGGCTCCCGAATATTTAGCTGATGATAGTCAGATCGTAAGTCAATCTTGGAGAATACTCTGGAACCCTGTAACTGGTCGAAAAAATCATCAATGCAAGGTAAAGGATACCTGTTCTTCACTGTAACCTTGTTCAACTGCCGATAATCAATACATATACGTATAGAGCCATCCTTTTTCTTCATAAATAGCACTGGAGCACCCCAAGGTGATACATTGGGTCTGATGAAACCCTTATCAAGCAAATCCTCTAATTGCTCCTTCAACTCAGGAGGATCCATACCATAAGGAGGAATAGAAATGGGTTGAGTGCCCGACAATAAATCAATGTCGAAATCAATATCTCCGTCGGGCGGCATACCCGGAAGATCAGCTGGGAATACATCAGGAAATTCCCTCACTACTGGGACTGACTCAACTGGAGGGGTATCAACACTGACATCTCTCACATAGGCCAAATACGCATCACACCCCTTCTCAACCATCTGCTGAGCCTTAAGAAATGAAATGACCCTGCGGGGAGTATACACTTAGGTACCTCTCCACTACAACCTCGGCAAACCTGGCATAGCCGGCGTCACAGTCTTAGCATAATGGGCGACAACCAGTCCATGCCCAAGATAACATCAAAATCTACTATGCTGAGTAATAACAAATTGGCCCTGGTCTCAAAATCACTAAGAGAAATCAAACACAACCGATATATGCGGTCCACAACTAGAGAGACTCCAACAGGAGTAGATACATAAACAGGGGAACTCAAAGAATCCTGAGATATCCCCAAATGTGGAGCAAAATAAGAGGACACATATGAATACGTAGAGCCTGGATAAAATCATACTGATGCATACCTATGACAGACAGGAACAATACCTGTGATGACTAAATCTGAAGCAACAGCCTCGGAACGGGCTGGGAGGGCATAGTATTTGTCCTGGCCTCCCCCTCTAGGGTGACCTCTACCTCCCCGACCTCCACCTCGAGCTGATTGAGGAGGTGGAGTGGCAGCTGGGGATGGAAGAATAGCTGGAGGACCCAGTGGAGCATATGGAGACTGATAAGACTGTGGAGGTGCACCCCTCCTGGCCCTGGAGCAATCTCTAATCATGTGACGAGTGTCACCACACTCAAAACAACCCCTCGGAGGACACTGCAGCTGAGACTGAATAAGAGTTGGCCTGTTGGGTGGGCCGGTAATAGCACCTCGAACTGGAGGCATACTGGATACTGGCGGTGTATAATAGTACTCCTAAGGTCTAGGGTGAGCTGGAATACTGCTGGCTGCTGGAAGAGCTGAATGAACAGGGCAACCCACAAAGCCCCTACCGTACTGTGCTACTGGTGCACGAGCTCTTGAAAAATGGCCAGCCTCTCGAGACCTCTTGGCCTCTCTCTTTTTTCGGTCCTTTGCAAATATGCCCTCTACTCTCCTGGCAATACTCAGTGCCTGCTGATAACTGATATCCATCTCCAAGTCTATGGCCATACTAGTCCGAATACTAGGGTAAAGTCCCTCAATGACGCGGAGAACTCTCTCTCTGACTGTGGCAACCAAGGGTGGTGCATGCCGAGCTAACTCACTGAAACGGATTGCATACTCCGACACAGTCATAGTACCTTGGTGCAACAACTCGAACTTCACGCGCCTAGTATTCCTGAGGCTCTGAGGGATATACTCTCACAGAAACATCACTGAAAATGGAGTCCAAGTGAGTGAGGCTGCCTCGTCCAGACTACGCAGCTCATAGGCACGCCACCACTGATATGCCGCTTCCCTCATATGAAAAGAGGTAAAAGAAACCCCACTAGTCTTCACAATGCCCATAGTGCGGAGAATATGATGACACTCCTCAAGAAAACCTAGAGTATCCTCTGAAGCTAATCCGCTAAAAGTAGGTCGATGGTACTTCTTGTACCTCTCAAGTTTGAGCTTCAATACCTCAGAAGCAGCTACCCTGGTTTCATGTTGTACCGGAGCCACTAGGGGCATAGGAATATACTCCAGGGCCTGATCAACCTGGCCCCTCTGCTCAAGAGTGCGGGCTGCGGGAGTCTGTGCCCCTCCTCCGGCCTAAGATGTAGCGGGAGCTATCAGAAGTACTCCAGCTCGGCTAGAGTGCTGAACATGCTCATGAATTGAGCCAAAGTCTCATGCAAGGCTGGAGCAGCCACAGGAACCTCCAGTGTCGGCCCTCCAGTAGAAGCTGCTGGGGGCTCCTCTGCCGCCGCTCTCGCAGGTGCTCGGGCTGCTCCGCGTGTTCGTCCTCTACCCCGACCCCGGCCTCTGGCGGGCGGCTTGGGTGCCTGGTCGTAGGTCCTCCCAATACGGGTCCTCACTATCTGTGGGAAAGAATATAATAGAATTTTAGAATTTTTTATGTCAATAACTCGCACGACAAGAAAATCAAAGAAATATGATTGTTCTTAACAGTTACATAGCTTCCCGAAGATAGATATCGACGTCTCCACACCGATCCGCGAGACCCTAATAAATCGTCTTGTGACTTGTGACTCCTTTTAACCTAGACGCTCTAGTACCAACTTGTCACGGCCCGATTTACTCTCCGAAGGCATCGTTATGGCACCTAGTCTCTATGACTAGGTAACCCTACTATAAAGAGGAAAAATTGAAATAAAACACAAGAAATAAAGGGGGATAAGGGCAATGATATAATTAACAAACTGGCCGCTCGGCTCATAAAAAATATAACTCCCCAAGACCCAGAATGTAGCAGACAGACACAAGTTGCTAGCACTACTATAGCTCTAACAAAAACTGGAAGTACATAAGAAAAATTTCTACAAGCTTGAATGGAAGGGGACTCAGAGGATTATGCGGACGGGGCAGAAATACCTTGAAATCTCTTAGAATCAACAACAACGTCTAACCACGAGGTTGATAGCTCTTATCTGGATCTGCACACGAAAACATGTGCAGGAAGGGCATGAGTACACCACATTTGGTACCCAGTAAGTGCCAAGCCTAAAACCAGTCAAGTAGTGACGAGGTCAGGTTAAGGCTCTACTGAATTTTTATATAAACCAATTTAAAACAGTACAAAGATAGGTAATGTATACAGTAAACAGTTTAAAAAACAATATAAGTTCTACGGTAAAGAGAGTCCCCGGCTCAACAAAACATATGTAACAAAGTGGAATCTTCGGGATACTGTCCCGTAGTTCCCAATGATTATGCAGTACAGGGGGATCTCCCGAAATACGTCCATAGTCCCAAAGTAAATATGCAGTACAGGGGGATCTCCCAAAATACGTCTGTAATCCCAAATTAAATATGCAGTGCATCAGGGAGCTCCCGGAGTACGTCCGTAGTCCCAATATAAATATTCTATGCAAGATGAATGACAAGCATAACATTGAATTTATACAGTTTATACTAATCACAGATAAGGCAATTAAGGGCTTAACTAAGCATGGCACATAGAAAATCGAGTAGGCAATTAAGCATATAAGCATGCTTCCCTAATCTAAACTAAACAACATATCATATTTGAGCAAGTTCATAGAGGAGAAAATAATTTATGTTTTAGGAAGGGAAAAATGAGATTTTTGCAATAAAAGCCCATGTACGTACCTGTCACCTCACGTACACGTCGCCCACACAACAATTAGTATCAAATATCCTAAGGGGGAAGTCCCCAACACAAGGTTAGGAAATCCACTTACCTCGACTGCTTAATTCAACCCGGAATCATGTTCTTGCCACGAGTACCAAACACTGAATGGCCTGAATCTATTCAAATAAGTTTCAGAATGTGAATATCACTATAAGAAACTAGTTTAACAAATAAATTTGAAGCTAAAGCGCGAAATTATGGAAATTCCCCAACAAGTCTCCCGGGCCCATGACTCGAAATCGGGTGAAAGTCACAAATTCCTAACACCCCTTCACTCACAAGTACACTTAACCAAAAATTATCAAAATCCGACGTCAAAATCTCAAAACTCGAATTCTCAATTAGGGGACCTTTCTCTTATTGTCAAACATTTTCCCACAATTTGTCCCTAATTAGGTTGAAGAATTCACTATAAATTGATGAAATACAAGGGAAATAGTATTAGGAATCGTTACCTATTGATCTCCTCTTCGAAATCTTCACAAAATCGCCAAATCCAGAGCTCCAATTTGATTTTTGAAGTTATGATACAAACCCTCAATTTTCGCTTCTGCGGTCAATTGAGCCGCACTTGCGGAAAAGGCATCACAGGTGCAAAAATTCATTAATTGGGCTGGGGTTGCACCTGCGGTATCTGCGCTGCATCTGCGGTCCCGCATTTCCCATGGAACCAGCCGTCTCTCGAGCTGGAGGAGGAGCCCAGAATCCTGCTACTCACACTCCGGAGTAAATGGATCCCCAGTATCAGACTCCAACAGCCCATCCAGTCGGAGTAGTTCAGCTTGTTGCTGTGGCGCAGACCGGTGATGGAGCAGCTATGTATTCTGAGGCCTGGTGGAGATTGGCTAGGTTTACCAAGCTCTTTTCGATCCATTTTAGTGGTTCCACTTTAGAGGATCCCAGGAGTATCTTGACAGTTGTCATGAGGTTCTTCGGAACATGGGTATATTGGAGATCTATGGGGTCGACTTTGCTGCATTTTTGATGACTGGTTCTGCCAAGAAATGATGGAGAGATTATTTGTTGACCAGACCAGGTGGGTCGCCTGCTCTTACTTGGGACTACTTCTCTCAGCTCTTCCTAGAGAAGTTTCTGCCTATCACCTTAAGCACCGCCGTCAATTCGAGCGTTCCCCTCAGGGCAGTATGACAGTTACTCAGTATGATACCCATTTTGTGGATTTGGCCCATCATGCTCTTCTTCTACTTCCCACCAAGAGAGGGAAGGTGAGGAGGTTTATTGACGGACTTGCTCAGCCTATCAGATTGTAGATGGCTTAGGAGACTAGAAGTGAGATTTCTTTTCAGGTGGCTACCAATTTCACTAGGCGAGTCGAGATCGTTCTTGCACAGGGGCGTCAGAGGTTTGACAAGAGCCTCGTCATTCCAGTGGGTTCAGCGACGCCTCGTCTGGTGGAAGGGCTACTTTTGGTAGAGATCATCCTCCCAGGCCGTTCCATTCAGCGCTTCAGGCATCCAATAGTGCTTCAGGGACACGTGGTCCTTATGTGCCTCCCTCTGGGTAGGCAGCCTACAGTGCACAATCAGCTCCTATCGGTGCACCTCCTATTCAGAGTTATTATCTTGTCCAGCCGGCCCATTCGGGTCAGTCCCAGTTTTAACAGCCATAGTATCAGGATGGATGTTATGGGTGTAGCGGTTATGGTCATATCGGGAGGACCTGTCCGAGATTATTGGGCATTCTGCCACAGTATCAGGGTTCTCGTGCCATGGTTCCGGCACCAGTTGTTGCACCGCCTGCTCAGCCAGCTAGAGGCAGCGATCAGGCAGCCAGAGGTAGGGGCCAAACTGTTAGAGGTGGAGGTCAGGCTGTTAGAGGTGGAGCCTCGTAAGCTAGAGTGGTGGGGCCCAGCCCCGATGTTATACTTTTCCAGCCATTCCTGAGGCTAATTCAAGTGATGATGTTATTACAGGTACTGTTTCAGTTTGCAGTAGAGATGCTTCAGTTCTATTTGATCCGGGGTTTACTTACTCTTATGTGTCATCTTATTTTGCTTCATATTTGGTTGTGCCTCGTGATTATTTGATTACCCTTGTACATGTGCCCGCGATTGTTTTAGATTGTGTGTATCGTTCGTGTGTGGTAACTAGTGGGATCCTTAAGACTGGTGTTGATATTCTACTCCTCGATATTGTTGATTTTGATGTTATATTGGTTATGGATTGGCTATGTCCTTATCACACTATATTGGACTGTCACGCGAAGATAGTTACCTTAGCCTTGTCGGGTTTGCCTTGATTAGAGTGGAGAGGGACTCCTGGCCATTCTACTAGCAGGTTTATCTCTTATATGAAGTCTCGACATATGGTCGAGCAGGAGTGTTTGGCTTATTTGGCTTATGTTCATGTTTCTAGTGCAGAGTTTCCTTCCATGGATTCCGTGCCAGTTGTTCGTGAGTTTCCAGAGGTATTTCTTGCAGACTTGTCAGGGATGCCACGCGATAGGGATATTGATTTCTGTATTTATTTGGAACCGGGCACTCAGCCTATTTCTATTCCGCCATACTGGATGGCCCCGCCAAAGTTTAAAGAATTGAAGGAACAGTTGCAGGATTTGCTGGATAAGGACTTCATTAGACCTAGTGTCTCGCCCTGGGTGCACTGGTGTTGTTTGTGACAAAGAAATATGGGTCTATGAAGATTTTTATAGATTATCGACAGTTAAACAAAGTCACCATCATGAACAAGTATCCATTGCCAAGGATTAATGACTTATTTGATAATCTTGAGGGTGCCAAGGTGTTTTCGAAAATTGATTTGATATCGGGCTATCATCAATTAAGGATAAGGGCATCTGATGTGTCTAAGACAGACTTCCAGACTCGGCATGGGCACTATGATTTTCTAGTGATGTCCTTTGGGTTGACAAATGCCCCAGAAGCATTCATGGATTTGATGAACCGAGTGTTCAAGCTTTATTTGGACTCATTTGTGATTGTTTTTATTGAAGACATCTTGATCTACTCCCGTAGTCGAGAGGAGCATGAGCAGCAACTTAAGATTATGCTTCAGAATTTGAGAGACGGCTAGTTGTATGCTAAATTTTTAAAGTGCGAGTTTTGGTTGGATTTAGTCACCTTCTTGGGCCACATTGTATCAGCGGAGGGCATTCAGGTAGATCATAAGAAGATTGGGGCAGTCTAGAACTGGCCTAGACCCACTTCAGCCACAAAGATCAGAAGTTTCTTGGGTTTGGCAAACAATTACCATCAATTTGTGAAGGGGTTCTCATCTATAGCAGCCCCGTTGACCAGGTTGACCCAGAAGGGTGCCCCGTTCATATGTCCAAACGAGTGTGGGGAGAGCTTTCAGAAGATCAAGACAACTTTGACTACTGCACCGGTGTTGGTGTTGCCCTCAGGTTCATGATCTTATACGGTATATTCTGATGCTTCCCGTGTTGGGCTTGGAGCAGTGTTGATGCAGGAAGGCAGGGTGATCGCATATGCGTCTCGGCAGTTGAATGTTCATGAGAATAATTAGCATGTCAATGATTTAGAGTTGGCAGACATTGTCATGCGCTGAAGATTTGGAGGCACTATCTTTATGGCGTGTCATGTGAGGTTTTCACGAATCATCGCAGCCTTCAATATTTGTTCAAGAAAAAGGATTTAAATTTTAAATAGAGGAGGTGGTTGGAGCTATTAAAAAACTATGATATAACAATCTTGTACCATCATGGGAAGGCTAATATGGTGGCCGACATATTGAGTAGGAAGGCAGCGAGTATGGGCAGCCTTGCATTCATTCCAGTCGGTGAGAGGCTGCTAGCATCAGATGTTCAGACTTTGGCCAACCAGTTTGTGAGGCTGGATATTTTAGAGCACAACAGTGTTCTACCTTGCACAGTTGCTTGGTCTTCTTTGTTTGAGCATATCAGAGATCGGCAGTATGACGACCCTCATTTGTTGGTCCTAATGGACACAGTGCGGCACGATGGTTCCAAGTAGGTTACTGTTGGAGATGACGGAGTCTTGAGGATGAAGGGTCGTGTTTGCGTGCCTAATGTGGATAGACTTGAGGAGGCCCACAGTTCCCGGTATTCTATTCACCCGGGCGCCGCCAAGATGTACCAGGACTTGCAGCAGCATTATTGGTGGAGGAGGATGAAGAAGGATATAGTTGCTTATGTAGCTCGATGCCGGAATTGTCAGCAAGTAAAGTATGAGCATCATAGACCCGGTGGTTTGCTCAGCAGATAGAGATTCCTAATTGGAAGTGGGAGTGTATCACTGTGGATTTTGTTGTTGGACTCCCACGGACTCATAAGAAGTTGATTCTTGAGGAGACCCACAGTTCCCGGTATTCTATTCACCCCGGGCGCCGCCAAGATGTACCAGAACTTGCGGCAACATTATTGGTTGAGGAGGATGAAGAAGGATATAGTTGCTTATATAGCTCGGTGCCTGAATTGTCAGCAACTAAAGTATGAGCATCAGAGACTCGGTGGTTTACTCAACAGATAGAGATTCCTGAGTGAAAGTGGGAGCGTATCACTATGGATTTTGTTGTTGGACTCCCACAGACTCAGAGGAAGTTCGATGTCGTTTGGGTCATTGTGGATAGGATGTCTAAGACGCGCACTTCATTCCTGTGGTAGTTACCTATATTTCGGAGTGGTTGCCAGAGATTTACATTCATGAGATAGTCCGTCTTCACGATGTGCCCGTGTCTATCATTTCTGATCGATGTATGGAGTTCACCTTGCAATTCTGGAGAGAAGTAGCGTGAGTTGGGTATGCGGGTTGAGTTGAGCACAACATTTCATCGTCAGACGGAAGGACAGTCCAAGCGTATTATCCAGATCTTGGAGAATATGCTCCATGCATGTGTTACAAACTTCGGAGGATCATGGGATCAGTTCTTGCCCCTTGCAGATTTCTCCTACAACAACAGCTACCAGTCGAGCATTCAAATGGCTCCCTATAAGGCATTATATGGTAGATAGAGTAGTCGCCTGCTGGGTGGTTCGAGCCTGGGGAGGCTGGGTTGTTAGCTACTGATCTATATAGGATGCCTTTGATAAGGTCAAGATTATTTAGGATCGACTTCGCACAGCTCAGTCCAGGCAGAAGAGTTATGCCAACCGTAGAGTTCGTGATTTTGCATTCATGGTCGGGGAGGGAGTGTTGCTTCGGGTATCACCCATGAAGGGTATCATGAGGTTTGGAAAGAAGGGCAAGATGAGCCCAAGGTATATCAGACCTTTTGAGATTCTAGAGATAGTGGGAGATGTGGTTTACAAGCTTGTGTTGCATCCGAGGTTATCAACAGTTCATCTGATATTCCATGTGTCCATGGTCCAGAAGTATCACGGCGATCCGTCCCACGTGTTAGATTTCAGCTCTGTCCAGTTGGACAAGGATTCGACTTATGAGGAGGAGCCAGTGGCTATTTTAGCCTGGCAAGTTCGTCAGTTAAGATCGAAGATTTATCCTTGATTCCGAGTACAGTGGAGAGGTCATCCCGTCGAGGCAGCTACTTGGGAGTCCGAGTCATACATACTGAGTAGATATCCCACATATTCACCAGTTCAGGTACTTTTCTATGTCTGTTCGAGCACGAACATTTGTTTTAGAGGTGGAGAATGTGATGACCCGATAGGTCATCTTATAATTTTAAACTAATTCATTGATCTAAAACCTTTATAATTTATGTTCAAGACTTTCTCGATTTGTGGCGCAGTCCAAGCGTCTTTCTGAAAAGCTTTTATGTTCAAAACTGATAAAATAAGAAATTTTGCCTAAAAACTTTGTTTGAGTTGTCTTCGGTCAAAATTTTTGGTAAACTGACCCGGATTCATGTTTTGACGGTCCCGTTAGGTCCGTATGGTGATTTGGGACTTGGGCGTATGCCCAGAATTGAAATCAAGAGTCCCTAGCCCGAGATATCGGACTATGTCGAAATTTGAAAGTTGAACACTTGATGAAATTGAAGTGTTTGACCAAAGTTTGACTTTTTGGATAACAGGTCCGTATTTTGGTTCCAGAGCCCGATATATGTCTAATACCATAATTATAACTTTTCTGTGAAATTTGGTGAAAAATGGAGTTGATTTGACCTGATTCAGACATCCGGTTGTGAAAATAGGAATTTTAAATTTTTCTTGAAAATTTCATGTGATTTAGGGTTAAATTCGTAATTCTAGGTGTTATTTTGACGATTTGATCGCGCGAGCAAGTTCCTATGATATTTTTAGACTTGTGTGCATGTTTGGTTTGGAACCCCGAGGTCTCGGGTGAGTTTCGGATAGGCTACGGAGCGATTTGAACTTAGAAAAAAATTTGTGGTGTAAATGATCTTGTTGCAAGCCTCTAATCTCGCATTTGCGAGATCAGGCATCGCAATTGCGACATGTGATAGTTTTGCATTTGTGATCTTCTCATCGCAAATGCGAAGAGCTGGGCCACATAGGTTTCGCAATTGCGAAACAACCTTCGCATTTGCAAAGTTGGTCCGGGGTGGGCAGTCTTCGCATTTGCGGTCATCTAGTGTCCACATTCGCAATCTATGCAGAAATGAGAAGGGGTTCGCGCGTTTGCGATGCCTCCTTCGCATTTGCGAAGCCCAAGTTGCAAATGCGACATCTGCAAATGATGAAAAGAGATTTAGACGAGATTTTTTATTTATTTCCAAACTTTCAAAGTCGTAGAACCCTAGAGGCGATTCTTCCAAGACCAATTCTTCCCCAAAACAATTGTAAGTGATCCTAACCCACTTTTTTTCAATTTGCCATCACATTTCATGAATTTTCAACCTAAAATCTAGGATTTCCATGGTAGAAATTGGAGGTTTGGGTAGAATTAGGAATTTTTGGAAATTTACGATTTGGACCTCAAGTTGGGGTCGGATTTCAAAACTAATTACATAATCGAGCTCGGGGGTGAATGGGTTTTGGTCCAAACCTCGAGTTTTGATCAAGCGGGCCCGGGGTCAATTTTTGACTTTTTGGGGGAAAGTTTGGAAAATTTCAATACTTACTGAGTAATTGATACTGATATGGTGGGGTTGGGTTGCGTGCAGCAACAAGTGGAATAAGGGTGATATATTGAGGAGGAATAAGGGCGAATTGATATTGTATGGTGGGATTGGATTGCACGCCGCACAAGGTGTAATAAGGGTGGATATGGAGAAATAAGGGTGATTTGTGATTGTCATTATTGTGATATGGTGGGATCGGGTTGCACGCCGCAACACTTTTATTTATATTTCATTTTTTATGTTATATAAAGGAAATAAGGGAGGAATATGATATGTACGGTGGGATCGGGCGCACCGCAACAATCTACATGTTTATACTTTCCTTTGACTTTGTTAGATGTACGGTAGTCTTAAATTGCGCTTAAGGATTGGTAGTAGCTGAACACTGATGAAATACTTTGAGACTGTATTTACTTCTTGCAAGTTAGTGCTTTACTATATTATGTCTTCCTTTCTGCTTTTATTATATACTGTATGCAGATTATATTGTGTGTGTCCCGCCATAGCCTCGTCACTCCTTTGTCGAGGTTAGGCTCGGCACTTACCAGTACATGGGGTCGGTTGTACTGATACCGCACTCAGCACTTCCTGTTCAGATTTTGGAGCAGGTTTGGGCGGATCGAGAGGTTGGCTATAGGACTCACTACTAGGAGACCCAAGGTACTTGTTTGCGTCCGCATGCGTCCCCTCTTATACCCCATATTTTACTGTTTTCCATATTTTTGTAAACAATTGTATTTTTCTTTCGGATAAATACTTGTAGTGAAATCTTATTATGTTCGTGAATCATGACTCCGGATTCTGGGTAGTAATAGTATATATTCAAAGTTGTTATTTAAATATTTCCGCGTTCATTTCGACTTGTTATAACTTGCTTATTGTTAATCACTGAAATGTAAAGAATTGGCGAATAAACCTCTAATGTTGGCTTGCCTAGCAAGTGTAATGTTAGGTGCCATCACGCTCCCGACGATAGGTATTTCGGGTCATGACACAACTTCACATTTTTCAGGTGAGGTCAATTTTCATTGCACATTTTTCATTTGGTCAATCATTTATCTATCCAAATTCCATGACAAATTTGAGCTCAAGATCCTCGTCAATATTAATAATATTGAGCTCTATATTATATCAACAATATCATCGATGATGTTTTTACATCGGTTCCATCATCAGACAATAAAGACATAACTTATCGAGATCTCATTATTTTCAGGTACTTAAGCCTCTTCCGTGAGGTCTTATAAAGTGTTATGTCGTGATGCTCTTCTAAAGAACTTACCTCCTTATAATGACTATCTTGATCATTTGCTCCACTCCTTCTTCAAGAAGTTTTATCTTTGGAACCGATTAGTCTATTACGCTTTATGCGTTCCATAACTTACCTCCTTCATGGACTTTATTCTATTTGGAGCATTAGCAGCTAAAATGTAACATTTAACTTTGGGTCAGCAAATGCTCTTGGCAATATTTTATAAATAAATTATCACTTGAACTTCAAGTTCATTATTTTCTTGTACGAGGATCTAGGAGCACTCATAATAATTCATTCCATGTATTACTCTTTCAACTACCCATTTTCTTCCCCCTAATGCTGGGATTACCAACACATATCCCCAACTTTCTTTGGGGATCCATCTTTGTGCATTGTGGTGGAACAATTAAATCATATAGCACATTCATATCTCTAGATGGAAATTATTTGGTTCCTCACCCAAAACCAATTAAGATAGAGAGAATTTATCATAATTTATTGGCTAGATGCGTACAAGTGATGTTGTATATTAAATAATACACATCATACAAAAAATTTATTTTGGAGTTTTGTTCTCATAACCAATGGTTTAGCTATAATTGGGGGTATAGAATTTCTGCTAAACCAACTTGGATTTAAACTAGCATTATCAGGATAAATCATAATAATTTATATTCTGGAACTGTGCTCTAATAATTTGAGCAATCAACCTTGCAAAATCTACACTGCAAGTTGACAACAAATGCACATGTGACCATACAATAGATGCATCTATTAAAATCGTATAATAATAAACGGTCCACATGGCAGTTATTTTCATTATCTTTCTTTCTCTCAAACTTCTCGTAGAGGTGAGTTGTAGTATTTATTCAACCATGCATAAACAAATTCTTATGCATAATTTGTATCACATATATATTTTCACATTAACTTTCAAGAATTATTCTACATTTTCAATGCTTATTAGAAGTCACATTTTCAAGGAATGCACCATTATCATCCGAATGTGTCTCATATTTATAGACCATATCGATACACATTTCCTTCACCTTTGAAGGGATTATTTTGAGAACTCTTATTGTTCCTCTTTATACAATTACCATAATGATGACTATTATTATTTTGGTCTTTGGCACGTCCACATTCATTGGTCAACAACTAGTTGTCTTCATTTAGACATATTATGCACTGCTATCACATTCACTTCAAAAAAGAGCAAATCAAGTTAGACAAGCTTCATGCCTATTCATGAAATAACATTATATTTTTTTAGTCATCATTATATCATCTATATGGTGCATTGGGACTCAAACCCAATGCCTTACCCATATAAAGGCATGTTAGGCAATAATGAGTTGGGACTCGAACTCAACTCTTACAATCATGGAGCATCATGACTCGCAGTCCGATGTCTTACCCTCATGGTGCATTGAAACTTGAAGCCACTGTATTATCCTTACATAACGTTTATCACAAATTGTCTGATTCACTTCGAGGAATGGAATATAATTTTCTTAGCTATAAATTCAAACATTAGTAAGTTCAACATAGTAAACACTATCACAAAAATAAGTGAATTATGATAAGAAATATTATCAGTGATAATTTTTGCCCAGTAAATACTCATGTACTAATATACTATATGTAAACTTATCAAAACATATTATTTAGATATAGTACTGTATATCATGCACTACCATTTCTGTAACCATAAATTAATCCAAAATGTAATGAGATATATTCTACACCAGAAAACAAGAAAGCTTATTCAATGTTACTAGCATATTCTGTATTTACACAAAAGATGTCCCAATAGACTAGCTAGATATAAACCTTTTCAAATAAATAATTTTTAAATTATTGGTTCATACATATGGAAAATAGTAAAAACTACTGTAATCAACACATAGTGTTTCGTGCAAATAAAAAGTCATGGGAACCAAATGAGACATCATATGACTAGTAATTTTGAGCAGAACTAAAAAGAATTAAAAATATTAAGCAAGTCATCTCACTATTCTTGCAAAAGAGTAACTGTTCATATCTGGATAAGAAAAAAATTAACTTACTTTTTTAGGAAGGAGATACTACTTGATAGAATAGATATCTCAATTGGTTAGAGACTCGTGTTGATAACGTGTTAAAAACTAAGCTCAAAGAAACAATATTGAACAAGAATAACAAGCTAAGAGATATAGAGAGAAAGAGAAGAGAGATTCTTATTTCATTAAGTGTTTTCCAAGTATATATAATGTGATGCCCAAGACCTCTATTTATAGGATGGCATTGAGGTAATACAAAGTGATATCATGAACATCATATTAACTATTGAGATCATGGGGGAAAATCATGGAGGAGGCTATGGAGGTGTGGGAGTTACAACCATAATGGTAAGAAGTAGTGGGAGGTTAATGGAGGAGACTAGTAGACGTAATTTCTTTAGGAGTTATAGACATCCACTAATATAATTATAATATATCATAACAGAGAGATTTTTAATTTTTTTTTTTTTTTTTTAAAAAAA